>JBBPCW010000106.1:29778433-29789197 GCA_037974425.1 Phenacogrammus interruptus
AATAGAAGTAGTAGTAGAAGTAGTAGTAGCAGTAGTAGAAGCAGCAGCAGTAATAGAAGTAGTAGTAGAAGAAGTAGTAGCAGTAGTAGAAGCAGCAGCAGTAATAGAAGTAGTAGTAGTAGCAGCAGTAGTAGTAGTAATAGAAGTAGTAGTAGCAGTAGTAGTAGCAGTAGTAGAAGCAGCAGCAGTAATAGAAGTAGTAGTAGTAATAGAAGTAGTAGTAGAAGTAGTAGTAGCAGTAGTAGAAGCAGCAGCAGTAATAGAAGTAGTAGTAGAAGAAGTAGCAGCAGTAGTAGTAGTAGTAGTAGTAGTAGTAGTAGTAGCAGTAATAGAAGTAGTAGTAATAGCAGTATTAGTAGCAGAAGTAATAGAAGCAGTAGTAGTACTAGTAGCAGTAGTAGTAGAAGTTGTAGTAGCAGTAGTCACCTATAAGCAGCAGTAGCAGCTGTAGTAGTAGTACTAGTTGCAGTAGCAACAGTGGTAATAGAAGTAGTAGTAGTAGCAGCAGTAGTAGTAGCAGTAGTAGTAGCCGATATTAATAAAAGTAGAAGTAGCAGTAGTAGAACAATAGTAGTAGCAGTAGCAATAGAAGTAGCAGTAGTAGTAATAGTAGTAGTAGTAGTAGTAGTAGTAGTAGTAGTAGTAGTAGTAGTAGTAGTAGTAGTAGCTAATGTTCATTTGTCAGTTTTTACTTATTCAGGGATGTAGATGAATACTAAACTGAAACAACCCAGAAATAAGCACAACAGAATTAATGAGTGGAAAAACAAAACGAGTGCAGATGCTTCTGTATAACAGACATAGTTAAGCAGGCACCCTCTTGCCATGCTCTGTCTTATGCATGAATATGCTGAGTGTAGCCAAATGGAGGGCTCATTATAGAAGCACAAGAGGCAGGAGCTTCAGCCACAGAGATTGTTCAGCTGGCTGGTGTTTCAATAGAAACAATGACTAAAGTGACATCTGCATATTTTCCTGGAAAAAGATCAATACATCAATTATAGATCAATCAGTAAAGCGAAACGCTCCTCCAGGACCATGGTGCAGCACAAGAGCTAGAACAGAAGACTACAGTGTGCAGATAGAACAAAATACAGAGCAAAGAGAGCAAGAAAGACAAGAACGAAAATACAAGAGAAACAAAAGAACAGTGTAGTTTAGTGTAGTTGACAAATGAATGAATACAGCATTATGACAGATATTGTATTCCAGCAGCAGATTCATTGTGCCAACATCTAGAATGGAGCTAAAAGTGTGAAATTAGTGTGAAATGCGAAGAAAAAGAGAAGCACTGTCCTTCAGGTGAATGACATTATCAGTGCAGGACGTGATCAGACTGTAATAGCAAGAACAGTACATTCACAATCGCATAGAGAAAAATAGTAGGATTACAGTGTAAAACAGCCCAACATGCATCTGAGAATCCAGTGATATAAAAAAAGCACAGGTCTACAGGAGATATAGAATCACTGAAATGGTCAGACGAGTCGCCATATTCTCCACAGGTAAAAGAGTTCACGTTTGCCGTACACCTCGAGAAAGATACATGCCTGATTACTTCGCCCCAACACTGATGGGTTCTAGTGGCTGTGGAGGGGCTTTTGCTGGCATAATTTGGGGCCCCTGGTCCCCCTAGTCGGAAAGGTCTCTACAAAATAATTATTTTGTTAACTGATGAAGTGAATAGTTTGAGTATGAAAATAATGTAAATTACATACTATTCACCTTAACAGTTACCAGATCTCAACCCAGAAGGCCTGGCTCACAATCTCTATTCCAGTTCATCCTAAAGGTGTTCAGGTCAGGGCTCTGTATGGGTCAGTCAGGTTCTTCCACACTGAACTCATCCACCTTTATAGACCTTGCTTTGTGCACTGGGGCAGTCATGCTGGAGCAGAAAAGGTTGTTCTCCAAACTGTGTCCACAAAGTTGGAAGCATGGCATTGTCCAAAATGTCTTGGTCTGTTGAAGCATTAAGATTGTACTTCACTAAAAGTAAGAGGCCTATCCCAAACCCTGAAAAACACATGTGTCCAAAAGCTTTTGTCCATTATGTGTCATTTTCATCACACCTTTGTGTTTCCTCTACTTGAATACCTCTAGTCCAGCACAAAAGGTTTTACTTAATAAGTTGAATTCATATTCATAAGTCTTTAATGAGCACACCATCAATTAATTTATTTTCAGAACACATCTTATCAAATATAACACCATTACACTGAGTAAAAAAAAACACAACCTCCTTTGGAAATATATTGAACATAAATAAGGTGATTATTTTAAAAGTTCATCAACATTTGTGGACAGTAAAAGTATTGGGACGTACACCAAATGTATGGGTGGGCAGTACACCAACAGGAACATTAATGCATTGCATTCCAATCCATAGCATTTAATATGCATTAATATGCAGAAGCATTAATATTAGGGCATTCACTGGATGTAAGGGCTCAGGGCAAACCCTGAAAACAAGGTGTGTCCCAATACATTTGTCCACATAGTGAACTTGAACACAAATTAAGGTATTTAAAAGTACAACATTTTATTAAGTGCACATAATCACTATCCTGCAATAATACAAAACAGCAACAATAGATAATCAGATTATTAACTGTACGAGGAGAGAGGAAATGACTGACTACCAAAAAAGACTAGGAGGAGAACAAGGATTAGGCGTGTCCCAATATTTTTGTCCATATGGCGTATTTGAACATAAGTCCATGTAATCACTATCCACCTCTGCAGTAATACAAAACATATAAATAGATAATGAGATTATTAGCTGTAGGTTAGAATAGCGGAAATAGATAATGAATAAGAACTAACAAGACTACAAAAAGAAGTAGGAGGAGGAGGAGGAGGAGAAAGAGGAGGCAGCAGTAGTGTTGGGTGTAATGACGCCACACAGTCCCTCACCCACACACATGACAGAGTTTGGGCTTTTCCACCGCTAGGCACCATCAGACACCAACTAGAGTCCTAAAATATCATCCTGGCGACTGCAGGATAGCAGTCGTGTCCTCATGGTGAGTATTTCACCAGATTCAACAGGAGATGTTACTAATGGCAGGCATGTAAACGGGGTGGTTAAATGTTAGCCAGCTGTGTGACTTGTGTGACTGTACACGTCGCAGAAAAGCTAACGTTAGCTAATAAGTTTCCCGGCGTTCACTTTATCTTAGTCTAATCATTATTTCTAATATTTATCTGGACCATTCAGGTTATGACTAGTCAAATTGCCTTCGCTAGTATTAGTTAGCAAGCTAGCTAACCTAGCTTAATCTAGCTTTAAGTCTTTCCGTTCTTGTCCTGGTGATTCTAGTAAAGCCCCTTTTCTCGTTTCTGGCTAACACCTCGCTTACAATATGTCTAGAAACCTATTGATAAAACGGATGGCTGAGGGTTTTAAACCAAACCTGGTTAGCATTATGCTCCTCTATTGTTTACTAGTGGTTGCTAGTTGGCTTAAATGTGGGATCATTGATTTTTTCCTATTCATTATTTACTAATTAGTCGCTCAATCAGGATGAAGACTAACAGCCAGACAGGTAGTTATGGTACTTTACTAAATAACAAAACCTGTTGCAATATTGAAGGATGTTTTAAAGCTGATGTTGCTGTTTGTGTCAAAAATGACCAATAAAATGTTAATAACTGAAGACATTGGCACCTTCATTGTGCATTTCTTAAGAGTCAATGTTGTCTAAAATCACATGCAGGTTCATAGCTGAATGGGAAAATTGTATTCTGAGTTTCATATTGCACCAGGAAAAGGACACAGGTGAACAACCTGTCACCCTCACACTGCTGCCAAGTAGCTCACCCTCTTCCTGATCTCTGCTGAGATCAGAGTTTTCTTTGTTTACACTCACTAGGGAGCAGCCGCCTGTGCTGCCAGATGAGATGAGATGGAACTCGCAGTGTGGGCAATGTGATCCAGGAGCCAGGGATCACTGTATGGATAAGATGGGAATGACTGACATTCAGTGGTCACAATACAAAAGTTCCCAAACATCTGAGATAGGCTGGCGTGAACTGTGTTCACCATGTTACTGTTCAGTGGTGTGATTCCTCTGAAGTTAAGGCTGAAACTTGTGCAAGCTTGCTTAGTTTCGGAGTCAGGTGTCCTGCCATGAGCCAGATGCTATTCTTGTGTTTTTTCCATCATAAAAATGCAAAGTGAGTGCTTGTGGAATTTTTGTTGAGGTTAAAATCAGCTGAAACACAATAGACCCTCTTTATTGTGGTTGTGGCACATAAGTGTTAGTGGCACCTCACGTTTTTGAAATTGCTCACTGTTTGAAAAATCTGTAGTCTGTGTACTTCATTGAAGTTAAGGAAGGAATTGTTGTATTGTATATTCATTAATGCCATTAAAGTGAAAGATCCAAAATGACTTGGAGTAAAGCATTGTTATATTGACTTAAAAAAGAAAGCTGTTCCTTTGTTATGTAAAGTTACCATTGACTTTATATTATATGTTTAATTGTTTTTGTTCTTGTATGTCGTGCAGTCTTTGCATATTTTCTCTGGGATCAATACGGTTTTCTGACTCATTTCTTAGTTAAGAGGTTTTGGTCAGAGAGCAATATTAGGACTTTTTTTTTGGATGGAAACAATTTGTGATTTCATCGATCTTGTTCCCAGCCCTGCTCTTGAAGGACCCCCTTCCTGTGTAAGAGCAGGGAAAGCTTGTTACTAATTGATCAGCTAATGGTGTGCTGAGAGCAGGGCTGGAAACCACTGGTTATTAAAATATATTTAATGTATCCAAACTGAGAAAAATGTATATGGCTAAACTGTATGTCTTAACAGTAAGAGTATGATACTGCTGTGAGCTAAAATGCTTTTTCTGCATCACAGTCCTCTATTTTTTTATTTTTTTTTTACAGCATTCCCTTTAAGGACAATGACCGCAATCTGTAGAGCGAGTGAAGCTCTGCTGGTGGAGGAAAAGCAGAGGGAAAGTGCCAGAAGATGAGAAGGATGGGAAAGAGGGTGTGGAGCTGTTGTCTGGGTGTCTCCACAGCTGTGCTGTATGGCTCCCTGTCCCTTTTTGTCTCCATTCTACATAATGTCTTCCTGCTTTACTATGTGGACACTTTTGTGTCTGTGTACAAGATTGACAAAGTTTCGTTCTGGGTGGGCGAGGTGAGTCAGCTCACTCTGTTGTCTGAACAAACTCTCTTGTCTGAACAAATACAAAAAGTCATTGGCAGTAATACAAATACAAGTACGTGCTTTTACAGTTGTCGTGTATTAGTTTGTCATACGTTACCATGACGTGTGTGGTTTGTTCATGCAGACTGTGTTTCTGATATGGAACAGCCTGAATGACCCCCTCTTTGGCTGGCTAAGTGACCGCTCCTTCCTCAGCTCTCCTCAGTAAGAACCCACACTTGTGATTCTTTAGAGGAATACAAAAATGCTAAATGTATTTCAGGCATTTAATAGAATTTGAATAGATGGAAAATGTCCTGTTGTCTCTAATGCAAAGAGGAAATGTTATTAATCTTTCTGCATAATTTCTGTTCTCCTTGTGGTTGATGGCTCAGGTCTGGTTCTCAGATCTCCTCGCCTGCGGTGGTGCTGAAGAGGCTGCAGTCGCTCTCCAGGAATGGTCCACTTTTTGCTCTTTCCTTTTTGGCCTTCTGGGTGGCTTGGGCCCACCCTGGTCTGCAGTTCCTCCTCTGCCTGTGCCTTTACGATGGGTTTCTCACACTAGTGGACCTGAATTATAATGCCCTGCTAGCTGACCTGGCCGTGTCTGCAAATGACCGCACACGCCTCAACTTCCACACCTCCCTGTTCAGCGCACTGGGCTCACTCTCAGTCTTCCTTTCCTACTCTTTCTGGGACAAGGAGGATTTTGTGTCCTTTAGGCTCTTCTGTGTAACTCTGGCTGCCCTGTCAATGCTGGGTTTTGCTGTGGTGTCTCGCCTGCTGCGCCACAGATTCCAGAACGAGATCCGATCGCACAAGAATGAAGAAGAAGTGCTCAAAGAGTAGGCTCACTTTTGAAACTTTCTCATATACTGATAACTTTATAGCCAGAAATGCAGTACTTTAATGTTGAATTAAGTGTTCATATTACTGGGTGTCATTTGATTATAATGGCTAGTACTTCATGCAGTTATTACTGGTTGTATATTTTTGGATGAAAGTCAGAAATAAGTATGGATCTCCATTTTTATTTAATTTTTTTTTGTTTGTTTACCTGAAACAGTTTTCTCTCTGAAAGTATTTCATATCATAAGGAATGCAAAAGCTGTGGAATCCATTATGAACAAAATTCTTCCCACTCATGTTGCTAAAACAGATCTTCTGTAGCTGTTTGCTGTGAATCATTAAACGGGACAACCAAGTTCACTGCACTGCTGTGACTCTAGTAATACATATTTCTGTCACCTTACTCTCCAGTGTTATTGCTGTAGGTTCATAGTTTGCTATTGTTTGGTGTAATGAGAGAGGGAGCTCTGTGTACCTGAAGTGTAAGCAATTTGGAGAGAAGAAGACAAGCACTTACACAGTCCTGCAAGCAGATAGATGAGAAAAGGCTTCTCCAGTTACTTGGTCCCTTGTGAGCCTTCTCACTGAGAGAAGGGGAATGAAATTACCTTTTCAGTTGCTTTTTGCTTTTCTGAATGTTTGGCTGTCTTTATCCCCTTTCCTCTTTTATATCGTTTTACCTCTTGTTTTCTTTTCTTCTCTCATTATGTCTCTCAATCTGTATTTTCTGTATTTCAGATTGCCTGTTGGCCATGCTCCACATGTCCCAGCTGAGAAGCCCATCACGCTTGGCGAGTATTTGAAGCAGCTCTCGCGCCACAGAAACTTCTTATGGTTTGTGTCAATGAACCTGGTGCAGGTAAATATTTTTATGGATCCAGTGGTGTGTACCTTTATAACAGGGTGTGATCACACTTAAAGTAATTGCTGGACGTCTCTTTACCATCCATTCTGCAGGTATTTCACTGCCACTTTAACAGCAATTTCTTCCCTCTATTCCTGGAGCATCTCTTATCAGACCAGATCTCTGCCTCCACTGGCTCCTTTTTGTTGGGTAAGAGCAATGTTATACAGTTGCTCGACTAAGGCATAATTCGTAATACTTCAGGAATTCACTGCTGTGTTACTGTGCCTGTGAAGACTAGTTAAAGTTGTGCTAGTATGACTTTGATGATAGTAATATGGTACAACAAAGTGGAAAATCTAAATTAAAACAGAATGTGATGACATGTGAACCCTGTTTTAGTTTAAGAATAGGACAAAGACAGCAAACCAGATGTTAAATTTGATTGGTTTAGGGAAAACATATACTGATATTGCCTTGGTTCTGAAACTTGCAGGCATCTCTTACATAGCGCCTCATCTCAACAACCTTTATTTCCTGACATTGTGTCGAAGAGTTGGTGTCTACCAGGTTGTTCGATGGCTTTTTCTGTTGAAACTGGGCCTAAGTATAGCAATGCTCCTGGTAGGAGCAGACCAGGTGTACCTGCTTTGCTTGTTTATCGCCAGGTGAGAACCAAATATCTCACACACATATCTACTCATACAGGCTTGATCATAATTTGGCATTCAATCCAATTGTTTTGTGATTTATATATTAAATTTGTGATACAAGTGCAAAAACAGTCACATTAAAGTTTTTTCTAAAAAATATATACAAAATAATCCATATAAATAATTTCTCTTGCAAACATAGAGGTAAATTTACTTAAACAGCAGTGGTAGCGGCATCTTATGTAGCTTAATCATATTGAGATATAGATTTTTAGAGTCATAGAAGTTTTTCTTAAATGGTTACACAGTCTCTGCATATACAGGAGAGATGTGTGAAATAATTAACTTGACTTTATGGTTTATTTGAAAAGGAGCATTGCACAAATCTTCTTTATTAAATTATCTATGCATGAACCTTTCTTTCTAGTAATCGAGTGTTTACAGAGGGGACCTGCAAGCTGTTGAATTTAGTTGTCACAGACCTGGTTGATGAAGATTTTGTATTGAACCGACGACAGCATGCGGCCTCTGCTCTGCTGTTTGGCATGGTTGCCCTGGTGACAAAGCCTGGCCAGACCTTCGCACCCCTCTTTGGCACCTGGCTGCTGTGTGTTTACACAGGTGTGTAAATGTTTATGATAGACAGGACTTGATTTTCACAGGGACAAAATTATTTTCTATACATTGTACAAGCTTGAAACAGACAATATCGAATCCTTTTATTGTATTGTTTTATTTTTGGAGTATATTAGCAGAATCTCCCTCTAAAACCCACCTCATGCTTATTTATTATGCTACTGGGTTTCTTTATTCATAGGTGAATTTTAATTGAGATGCTCCACACGTTTTAATTTTTTGTGGGTGTGCTGAAAAGAGTGGTATACTTCAGTTATAATGCTGCCATTGTGCTTCTTTCTTCTTGTGTTTGTTTGTTTATCAAAGTAGTATTGTATATTTGATATTCTTGGACATTTTCCATCTCTTCAGGCTATGACATCTTTCAAAGGGATCCTGTTAAGGACTCTGTTGCAGCTGTGGCCGTCCCAGGTGCCGAGAGCCCTGTGCCACTGCGCCAGGGCTGCTTTTACCTACTGGTGTTTGTGCCCATTACCTGTGCCCTGCTTCAGCTACTGGCCTGGTCTCGCTTCACCCTTCATGGTCACAGATTACAGAACATCAAAGCTCTAAGAGAGGGTGCCCAAAACAACCACCTCTTAGATATAAAGGCCATCTGACCATCCCATTCCTTACTGCCACACACTGCCTCAGGATGGAGGTCAAACCTGCCTTATATATTCTCACAGCGAGAAACTGTCTGCATGTGTGTTTTTTGTTTTTTTTTAACAATATGACCTAGGGACCAAATGTGAATTGTTGAAACAATCATGTTTTGTGGGACCATACTGAAGGGTAAAATCTCTTTCCCCTTTGACTGCACTTTGTCTGGACAGTACTACAGCCAAATTGGGTATTTTAGCCTCTTTATTGAACAGTGCATTAACTGCATCTTTTTAGTTTCAATGATCTGCATGGGAATCAGAGAAACTTGTTGCAACAGGCATTTTGTTGCTGGTGAAATTAGTTGTACTGTCCTTTAAGGAAATGTTTACTTTTACAATTTGTCACTTATTTTCCCTTCAAATAAGAAAAATAGTCTATTTTTATACCAAATATTTCACACAGATTATAGTAGAGCATGATTGCCAATTTGTCAAAGATTATTATTTTCCGGCGTGTTTATTGCAGCTACAGAAATGGAATCTCAGAAGATGGAAGCACTCGTCTCTAGAGGTGTAAAATGAAGTCTTCTTGTGTCATTTCATTTCCAGATGTTTAAAGTCCCATTTTAAAGACATGAATACATTTGTGTAGCTCCTATGTGTGTGTTCTCTTCCACACAAAAGTACAGAATGTTTCTATTGTATTGAGATTGATGTTTACCTTTTGGTACCTACAGTTCTTACTGTTTCTTATATTTAAGTTTGTGTGGCTCAGGACTTTTGCTAAATAAATTCTGTTTAATATTAGTGGTGCTCCAGTGGTGTATACTTTGATCAAAATACATCAAATGATGAGTCCAGTGTTACTTCATTGTATAATTGTTTTGATTTCGTTCATTTGTAGGATGCAGTAAGTGAAATACATATGTAAAGTAACGATTTGTCATACGTGAACACACCACAGCACACAGCACGAAATTCTTGGGATTCAAACCCATGATCTGGTTACAGGGACAACTCCCTAAACTCTAGGCCCCAGCTGCCTTATAATGGTGTAAGGTGGTATGTGTTAAAGTATTAACCATGTAAGTGACAGGACTTCATCCTAGACATGCAAGTATAAATATATATAGATGGATTGGAAATATGGCAATAAATCTTAAACCATTTTCAATACTGTGACAAAGGAATAAAGTACTCCTGGCTAATTACCTTTACTAGATCAAATTTTGAGTAAGGACAATTTCTCATTGTCTTAAAGGGGTGACAACAGTCAGTGTTGTTTTCAGAGTGGCCTGTAAATGGGAGATACTGTTTGAAATAGACATTCTCTTACTGAAAATACTGAACTGTGCTCCTTGTTATCTTTCAGTGCCTGGTAGTTCTGATTCCTAAAAAAAACCCAACATGTCCTAGGGGGTGTGGTGGTTTTCCAAATCACTTCAGAGAATCCAGTTTCCCTGCTCCACAGAGCTGTGCTGGGAGGCTTTATACTAGCCGATTCTTGTCATTGGGCACGGTGACCTTACGGGTCACGTGAAGCTGCTTCAGGGCATCCTATTATACTAACGACTTTTCTTTGGAAACGACAAACAACTGAAAGTAACTGAACTCACTAATTAGTAAGGATATCTGGTCACCTCGGTGTATTTTGGTTTGTGGACCATCTGCGATTTAACAAGCGAGAGATTTTTCCATCGAGGCTCTATCTTTAAGCTGTACTGCTGGAGAGCCCACGTGGTTTCCCTTTTAAACGTGACCCCGCCTCTTCCTCTGTAGACCCCTCCCCCTTCGGTGTGTCGAGGTTGTGATGAGTCACGTGACTGCCAGAGTGGTTATTGTAGAGAGGGTGGAGGGAGGGAGAGAGAGCTCGAGAGAGAGAGAGAGCTCGGTGTGTTCAAACTCAATCCCGTGCCTGCATTCCTCCTCTCATCAAAGCCTGCCTGAAAAAAGAGGTGGAGGAGGAAGAGGAAGAGGAGGAGGAAGGGGGATCATAAATTATAACATGGTCAGATAGAAGAGGTGTCGAGGAGGGATC
>JBBPCW010000106.1:29828204-29840104 GCA_037974425.1 Phenacogrammus interruptus
TAAACATGGCCGAGGATCAGATGCCCAGATTTAGAAAACCTCAGTTCTGCACTGGCATGTTAAACGTACTGTAAATACATTTACATTTACATTTACATTTATGGCATTTATCAGACATTTTAAATATGTCTGATGTTTTTTAAATAGATTTTTTTTAAATATTTAAATATTTTAAATATGTTTAAGCATGAATGAGCTGAACTTTTCAAGGACAGATTTTGGTTCAGGAGCCTGCTGTGTGCTTTCTTTTTACTTATACCTGTCATTTAAAACATGTATTTGAGGGCTCATCATGCATGTCCTTTACAAATTATATGTAAATAAAAGATTGTGTGCATTTTTCCCCACTCAATGGAAATATATTCATTAGCCAATTGATCTGTCAGATTGCGGTTCTTTGTGCAAAAGTGTTTTCAGTAAAATGTCGATGTAATTTGTGTTTCAGTGTGTGCGTTTTATATGAAAGTGAGGGCAAATGATTATTCATTCAGCACGCATTGAAAGCACGTAATGGATTTTCTGTTCTATTGATTCCTGCCCTGTTTTGCTCTCTCTGTTTCTCTGTAGTCATCCTCCCCATTATAATGCAGAGACTAGAAAAATACAGATTTATGCAGGTAGGTGATGCAGCTTGCCTTCACTAAATTCCCAAAAAACCAAACAGGGATCATACACTGAGTGATCTTACACTGTGTTTTTCTTTCTTCTATGCTGTTAATATGCCACCTCATAACTTTTTATCTTTTTGTAGAAAATTAAATTTCTCCATGCACCGTTTCAAATGATGATGGTCGGAGTTTTGTAAGTGATGCAAGTTTTTTTTTAAATAATAATATTTGATTATAAACAACAGCTACAATCTGTATTCATTACTGTTATCAGGCTATTAAGCAAAAACTCAGCAGCTCTCCTTTTTGTTTCAGCTTGGTCGTCATGGTGCCTGTAGCCTGTTCGCTGTTCCCACAGAAATGGTAAATATCAGAATGAAAGCTTATTTGAGACATAACCCCAGATATGTAGCAGGATGAAAGTACAACTGTAGCTACATGAAGAATTGTGTCCATCAACGAACCTTTACTTTTGATGAGTCGGGAATATTCCTGTAGAGGAACCTGATCCTGTTCTTTCTGTTCCTCAGCTCTATGGCTGTTTCCAAGCTGGAGCCGGAGCTCAGAGAATCCATTGTCTCCCAGTATGGTGACCGTGTTAAATATGTCTACTTCAACAAGGGCTTGTGATACTCGTACCTGAATCTCCTAGGATTAAGGGACCTTGGGCAGTCCGTGCTGGACCACAGAGGCTGGCTCTTTTTGTCCAGATGCAGATATGTACAACATCGTATTTTTTCTTGATTGCCCATCCCTCATTCTTAAAATGTCTCCGTTTAAGACACAATCTTGAAGAAAGATGTTTGTCCTCGTTTCCTAAAGACCTTTGGCCTATCGATGGTTCTAATGCTCCAATTCCCAGCACTCAAAAACCAGACATGTCAAGTAATAATATTGACTGCCTGGCTCGGGTGAGTTGCATGCTGGAATGGCTTAAATATGAATGGGAATTTTCTTGACGTGTAACATTAATTTACACCATTGAATACACAAATTATTTGAGTCCCTTTGTTATTAGAACTAACAATGATCAACTATGATTTTAATGTTTTGGAATGCAAAGGAGTGTACCTTTATTGCACATCAAATCTGCAGAAATGGTCCAGTTGCCTATTTGCTGTTGCCCTTAGTGTATGTTAAATGATTGAGTAGTGTTTGTGTTTTACAGTCATTCTTAATTGTGAATATGAGAGGAGTGTGTGATGCTATTGTTCAGCATACCAATCTCTCAGGAAGATCATGTAAAGGTTTTACGCTTTAATGCCCAAATTAGTACTTGAAACACATGTTTACTGTATCATGCTGAAAATACCTTAAATCTATCAGGTAAAAGTTACTCAATAAAATGAAGCTTTTGTGACTTGCACTGAAATCAATCTTCATTTTATTACTTATAGTACTTCATTCAAGGCAATGATTTTGCATTAGCTTTGAAAAGTTACTGAAATGTACAAGAACTTAATGCTTACAAATCGGTTGCTGTTAAGTACTTGTACATTTCAATACGTTGACCTAAAAACTCATTGCCTTGAGAAATAATGAAGCTTAATAAACTGAAGCTGTTAAGTTTGAGTGACTTAAGTTGAAAAGCATTGTTTTATTAAGTACTTAATGAAGTCAGCTTACTGAAATTTACTGGTACTTCATAGATCATAGTTATTAAGTTAGTATTTCGATTTGATGATGCAGAGCGTGTTTAAGGCCAAATATGTGATCGTATTATGGCAAACTGTTAATGATCAGTATTCAAATGTTACTGTTTTTTCCACAGAGTGCCTTCTGTACATGAAAAAAAAATCTTTGAATAGAACATTTTGTCCTTGTCCTTTCTCTGCACCATCTACATACACATGCATTTGTTAGCTACCATTAATATTCATTTTCAGAAACAAAATAAACACAATCATGCTTGTTGAGTGAAACATAGTTATAGACATCAGGCATAGCCTGTTTACTGCTGAGCTGAATGTAGTTTTGGAAACGGCTGCAATGTCAGAGTTTCACCACAAGTGGGAAGTGTCTGCTATAAGAATGACTTGAGGAACCTGGTCCTCAGGGTGGGAATGTGGTGTGAGAGTGTGTGTGTGTGTGTATGTGTGTGTTGTCAGTAAAAGGAAGCTGATGTGCAGTTCTGGCCTGTTTACTACCTGTAATAAATCCAACATGCAGGGATCAGCAAAGTTCATGTCATTAAGTGTGCGCTTCTGAAAGGGCTTCCATATGTCTCAATGAACAACAGACTGTGAAATCTGACAGACATGACGTCCTTTAACTTTTCTTTTATTTGATAATACTGTATATTTGCCCATTGAGTGAACATCCACAAAGGAATTACACAAAGCATCAAAGACATGCATAGTCTGTTTCTCATCATACTGCTGCTCTCTCGTGGTTCACACACAAGAGCTCTCACATTTCTGTACTTTCAGCGAATCTTTAGGAGAAAGACAAAATAAAAAGGACTGGTAAAAATAACACACCATATAAATCAAAGGTAATGACACCGTAAAAATGTAGAAACATGGCAACAACAAACATTTAAATTATGCCATTTATATTCCATTACATTTAATACAAAGCAGTTAAGTAGATATAGCGTGATGCGTATTAAATATTGCCAATGTTACCCTTGCAGATTTACGCGCTTGTTCATGGCAAGTTTTAAAAAGGTAAGGTGGTTACGGATAAACGTTTTCATTTAAAGCACACCTCTGAATACTGTAAGCTGCTGAGGCAGCACCGTAAGCGTTTTCTTCAGCTCTGCGTCAGCCTCAAACTTAGCTGGTTAGGCCAAAATAGAAAAGGCATTAATATGAGTGATGCTCACATTAGTGCTGCTTTCTGTATGGCATACATCATCACCGTGTTGCTTTTATACAGTTTTAAAAGTACCTGCCCCATACACAAAAACGGCCTAAATTAAAACGCAGGAATCCACCGTCCTCAACTGTCCCCAACCTCCCGAAAATTATGTGTGGGTTATCCTCCATTCCACAGTGGTCCCCTCTCTGTCTTCCACCCTCCCTCTCTCTCTCTCAATCCGACTGCATTGTGGCACCATGGTTCACCCTGACAAAATGCCTAGCAACTACTACCCTCACACCTTACTCCCCATCTGTCACATGACTTGGCAGTGCCCAATCAGGGGACAGTTGCAACAACATAATTCACCATGCCTTCCTCTCCTCTCAGACTGCCAGTAAACGGAGTTTATCGACCTCACCGAGGGAAGAAACCTGTCTTTGTTTTCTTTCTCCCCATGCAGAGGAATCAATGGATGCTGTAGAACTGTGCCATTGCATGTTAATCCAATCAGCCTGGTAAGTGTAGGGCAAAACTGGGGTCTTCCCATTACCATGGCAACTAAAGTCTTAAGTAGGCCTTCCTCTTGGAGTCCCATGAAACACACATTCTCGTGGCACGTCAACTAACAAACTACGCGGAGAAGGTGACGGCACTCTACGACACAAGACTGAAGAATCCCTGTCAAACTATTTGTAACTGAAATCTCAGTATCACTAGCCTAAGCTTTATAGGAACAACGTCACAAAAAAACATCGGAAAAATAAGCGTAAAGGCATTCAATGACGTTCATGTGAGAGAAGGGAGAAGGGAAGAGTTACAGATCCTGATAAGAGGATTCAATCCTCCCGTAGCGATTCCCACAAAAGTGCAAAGTTCAATCAGGACGAAGACTGAATTCAGAGAAATTACGTTTAAAAAGGCAGATATCTAGTGTTAAAAACAGCACGGACAAAGGCGTACATGTCATTATGGGAGGGGGGGTTAAAGTAGTATAGCATTTAAAAAAAAAGCACAGAGAAATGCGTACATGTAGTTAAGGGAGAGAAAGGGTTAAAGGAGAATAGAGGCAGGGACAGAATTGGTTAGAAGCACTTGACAAAGAAATGAGGACACAAGGCAAGCAGACTCCTTTTTCCATTACACAATACCAATATACCAAATAAGGAAAGAACTGAAAGTGTCCTGCTAAGGAGCGTTTTAACGTTTTTAAGGTATTGCCTTTTCGTTCCTTCATTTTCCTACCAGGGGCTTGAAAGTCCCTCCGATTTTGTGATTAAAAGCAAACAGAATCCACCTCTGTGGAGAGAAAAAACTACTCTTGTCCGCATGTACTAGAGTTACACATTCTGGAATTTGGTCAGCAGCAAAACTGTAAGCATTGTCCCACACAGATCAATGTGGAGTGACACTGACTTTGGTCTCCAATTTTCCTTTTTTCTTAAATCCAATGCATCTGCCTGCTCTAATGCTCTTTACTCGGTCTCAGTTCATCTTTGAACTATCTGGGAAGTCCTGCCTCACCATTTATCTGACTGGACCAATTGGCATTGCTTTGGGAAACTACACTAAGCGAGAGTTATATTTTAGCTGTCTCTTTATTTGGGGTTTGGACAAAGACTCAACAAATTAAAGATGTGAAATGAGCTGAGAGTCTGCAAAAGTCTGCAACTTTGCGAGACCGAGAGGCCATTTCAGTCATTCAAGGAAAAGAAGATTAAGCGCTCTTAGGGGCAGAAAGTGCTCACAAATTAGGATTGTCCGTCATATAATGGTTGTGGTTTTGAGTGCAAGCCTGGGAGACGAAATCACATCATCTTTTGACCAGCTCCACCGTTTGGCGATCTAATGAAGACTGTAAACTAATCTATACTTAAACAATTCAATTTGGTGCAGTTTTCTCTTTACATTTGTTCTGCCTCTTGTCAGATCTTTTATACATATAATATTTTAAAGAACTTCAGATAGTGGAGAGAGGTATGGGGCTGCATTACGGGTCCTCGTTGTCCAGGAACTCTTTCTTGGGTGGGGCGCTGCCGCGGTACCAGGCACATGAACCATCTCCTCGCTTGATGCAGGCGTAGTGGTCAGACTGGCGTCCATGAATGATCTTCTCCGTCACCCAGTCTGTCCACAAGCACTCTTCCGGGGTGCTGACCTCACATGGGAAGGCCGCACAGCGGGTAATCTGACCACAACAACAATACAACTTTTAAGTAGTGATTACAACCGTGCACTATTTAGGGTACCAGCCTTCCCTTTTAAAGGTTATTTTAAATTCTGTGATGTAATCCCTTAACATCACAGGGGTATTACAAACTAAAGCTCATTATTCAGTCAACCAAAGCATACTCAGTTTCTTGCAAGTTAAAGTTTAGCTCTACCCCTACTACTTGTTAAACAGTCTGTACTTCTTGTACTTTTCCACCGCTCATAAGTTACTTTTCATCTTTTAGAATGAAACAGACTAACGTATGAACATTTCGATTGTGCCTCATTTAAAAAGCACTCCGAGCTGAAGAGTACAGAACAAACTGTTATGTTCGGACTGAAATACTCGATGCTTTCAGAAGAAATAAAACTGAAGCGAATCATTTCTTATTCCTGGTTCCTTTGGAAAACTTGCAATGATACATTTGCTTCCTGACAGCTATGAAAAGCACACAGCTTTATATTTCCATCTTGCATCTTCCATTCCAACAACACAATGGCTATAGATTATCTGAATAATAACACTCAATCACTTCAACATCAGTTTGACATTACAGCCATTTTAAATGGACTGTATGAGGAGTGAATGGTAAATTTTGAAACTTCTACAATGTGTATTCAAATTCTGGCCCTTTAATGAAAGAACCTACAATTCTAATTCTAGACTATGGGACATATTAGTGCAGATGAAGTGAATTCTATTAAGAACCAAATAAGGAAAGAAATTGGTTTACAATCATTGGAGTCTAACGGAGCTATTCTATCGTTGATCACCTTGCAATCACAGCCCATCTGGTAGCGCTGGCTCAGGCTCTTCTTCTGGGTGGCACTCATGGACTCCCAGGACATGATGAGATCACACAAGGTCACATGCATGTTCCCATTGCTGTCTGCCTTTCCTGGAGAACAATATGTAGACACAACAATCACTGCTGTGCAGCCAGACAGAACATGTGTTTTTAAGAGCAGATGGCAAAACAAGCCCAAACTGTGTTTAGTTTAGGACCAAGCTGTACCCTTTCAGGGGCAGCTAGTTTTTATTATGGTTTCACAGACTTCTGGAGGTCATAGCTCTGATCTGGTGAAAACAACGCTTTGATCCAGTAGAGGAAAAGGGAAAGACATTTAAAAACAGCACTCTATTGAATTTTACAGAAAATCATCATGTCCAACACACTTGAAACTGATTTTTCTACTGAGTTCTCTTCTCTGACTTGCTGTAGCTGCAGAGGGAAAACTTGCGAGTGTCTCCTTTGTGCAGAATGGAATGTGTGCTTTGAAATCACAACCTCAGCAGTTACTGTGTGCTACAAGCTCAGACTTCCCTCATTATGCTACCCCCATCCTCCCCTAAAACTTCAGCTTTAAGGGCAATTGCTACCCTGCGCAGCCCTCTGCCTTGTCCACTGTGTAATTTGGGCTATGCTGAATCAGTCGGAGATGGAGAAACCAGAAGACGTCTGTGTTCATCCTTTCATGACCTTTTATTTTCTCTGCTGTCTGATCAGCAACTCTCGAGAACTTATGAGAGCACTCAAATTTAAACGTAGGCTAATTTCTAATACTGCATGTCACGCTGCCCTTTCAAACAGCAGCACAAGCTGGAACTAAAAGCACACTGTAGCTCGGGGGCGCTGGCTAAACAAGCTGGAATGACATTACAGCCTTATGTAAATGAAATCTGAGCTATCAGTTGAAGTTGTGCTATTGTACCTGAGATGAGATACTCCTTCTTTCCATTGGTGTCCATGGTTACCCCACACACAGCAGATGAAGGTGCAGTGAAGATCATATCAATGTGACGGTCTGGTCCTTTGAACATCTGCAAAATAAGAAAGTCATGTATATGACCTGCCGTTTTAGTTCAAAATCCATGACATGAAAAGAGGACATGACTCGCTCTCTTCTCACCTTAATCTGCTTGATGTCATACTGGATCCTCTTGATAGGGTTGCCATAAATATCATTCCCAGCATTCACCTCTTTTCCTCCTACAACCTTGGCTCTGATTACTGCAAGAGAAACAGTCAATCGTTACATTTATGACCTTATAAAAGTGTTTTATTACTCTTTTCCTGAGGTCCATTTCTGATGGTTTATATGCCATATTATTCATAATTAA
The DNA here is from genome assembly GCA_037974425.1 of Phenacogrammus interruptus. Lineage (NCBI taxonomy): Eukaryota > Metazoa > Chordata > Actinopteri > Characiformes > Alestidae > Phenacogrammus > Phenacogrammus interruptus. The sequence goes on from JBBPCW010000106.1 coordinate 29,835,948, forward strand.
TGTTTTCGACTTTATTTTATCCTTTAAAATTAAACAAGTTTTTTTAATGGAAGTCAGCGGAGCAAGATTAGTTTCCGAGTCATTATGGACTACTTCAGCAGGTCCATTAATCATAAACTGAACATATAGGGCACAACTGGTATTTTCTAGTTAGGATTAAAAAATGCATAAATACAAAGGAGCCACTGTTCCAATAATATGCAAAGTACCTCTCTTATAATTGGCTGCCCTGGACTGTGCCTAATACAAACAGCAGGCTGGGCTGGAAAATTCCTTATAAGTTAGATTTGAATGAGCAAGGATAAACTGCTGTAGGCTGAATATGTGAATATACTGTAAGTAAACGCATACGTTTCTGTGATATCACAGTGATGGACAGATAGATAGAACGACAGACAGACCGATCCATCAGGAGGGGAAATGTCTCCTGTAATCATTATATATTGCTATTGATTCTCTGACTGGAAACACTCTGCTGCCTGACCAGAAGGTCATGTGGGGAGAGTGAAGTGATCTCTATTATGTTCAGAATTTTGTGCAACACCTTTTTTTCTGAGCTGTTTGTGCTACAGCTAGAAACTACTACATCCTACTACTTTATTTGAAAAAATGCGATTTCGACCAAAATGAATGTCTCCCAAATAGCTTCACCGTTCAATTAAAGTATGAAGGCCACAAACTTTTTAACACTATGTAAATGTAGGCCAGGCCGGTAATCACAGGACAGCATGGCACCTAATCTTGTAGGGGATTCACTCTCTCTCTGAGGCCTTGCCTAAGCAGCAGTGAGTTGTCTCTCTCACATAAGGAGTGTCTTGCCCCCATCCAAAGTCCCATTTCCTGCAAGCTGAGCGTTTGCAGCTGCCCTGCTGTCTTAAGCTCTCTTTGTCAGGTCAGCCAACATGTGGGAGAGACGCCTGCACATGAGGAGCTGACACATGGCAACCTTCCGCTGACTCATTCATTCTCTCGCTTTTTATACCCCCCCATTTTCCTTAGTATTCTTAATAGTTTTCAATAGAACTGCACTTTTTTCCACCTTCTGCAGAAGTACAGTATAACAGCATAACAGCTAAGCAAAGCAGCCAAAGCTGATTCTCAGGCTGCTAGAAGGCTGAAGTGTAGCAATCCTTCAACTTCAGCAAAGTCTGTGTGTCAGGAACCCCGTGAGCCGCGCTGATGATAGCGCTCCACTTCCACAAGAATAAGCAATGATGCAGCCACCCTGACACAGACACACATGCACGCACACACACCCACACACACCCTGTTCAACTCGTAACGTGGTCATGGAGTCAAACATGTGCTGATCATTTATTTAGCGGTGATGAAAACACTGACGAAGCTTGTTTAACCAGATGTTTAATGAAGCGCAGCATTTTATAATACGTTATATTTGAATTTGGTGTGGTCAAGAAGCTCTGTTTTCAAAGAAGGGATATTGTTTATGTCAAGGCCCAAAAAGGCCAAATCTCTCATGAAGAGCTCATATCTAATTTTGTACTGTTTTGCAAGTGGTGGGCTGGTGGTGAGCTATCATTACTCTATTTGAGTAGGCTTGATGAGCAACAAGGCTCAAAATAACATCCAAGAGCAGGACTAGAAAAAGACCAGAGCGACCAGAACCAGCAGCATTACCTCTGTAGTATCATCACTGCATGAAAAACTGGGATTCTAGTGTTGTTTACTAGCTGGGCTCCTCTACATTTGCAAAGTAAACAAACATGGAAACAACTAGCACAGCCTAATGTTGTCCTCGTGGCTAAACCTGGCTGTGTAAACGTGTCCGAAACTTGCTAAAATTTGGATGAAACTGGTAAAACAGGAGCTGGTAAAATATTTACCTAGAATGCAGTGAGACATGGGCTGTTAGAAGCCTTGCTTTTATTAATGCCCACAAATACCCATCTCCTGCATTTTCCATATGTAAATACTGACAGAGCCCACATTACAGGAAAAACAAATATGCCAGCATATATTTGAATGTCTAGGGCCAACAGCAGGCAAAAGGGAGATGTAATTCCTGTAGGCACAAAACCACTGAAGGTCATGTGCTGTGCAGTAGTGTTCATCAAATATATGTCTTGGCATTTTCTTGTTGTGGTATGTATGTAGATACATAAATGCTGTTAAACCGAATCAGCACATCGCCACTGTCCAGACTGAACCTGAATATTTCCTCCATAATGTGACATTGCCAGCTGTGCTACACTGTGGTCCTAATGTACTTATGAAATATATATATATATTACAATAACTTCCATTATGAGTTAAGACGTTTCTTTTTCTCTTTCTCCTGCAAGGCCACCATTTTGAAGACGCAACATTTTGTTCTGACAGCAAAGACATGAAGAATTCTATATAAAAATTCATCCTGGGATCTGGAAGAAGACTGGATTATTAGTAGAGGCCCTGCTCTGGGACAAGGAGGAATAAGTTCATTTGTCATATGTAGGCTAACAGTACAATGAAATCTTTGGGATGAAAGAAACAGGTCAGTTCAGAAATCAGAAAGCTTTCAATAAAAAAAATTTAGCAGCAGAGAACAAAGGGTTTACACCTTATTTCATTTTCAAGGGTCAGACATGGTTAATCACCCGGAGATGGAAATGAACCAAAACAACCTCTCAAGCAGGCCTTCACAGGCGTTTACTGTACACTGAACCAAGAGTCCAGGGAATGTCTGTCCAACTCACAGACCCCCTCTCCTCGCCTGAGCTATTACAGCAAAATTAGTAAACCCGCAGATAAAGCACCAAAGTACTAATTCTTTTAATAAGGGTTTGATCCCTGGCCCCAGCTACTCTCTGGTGCTGTCTCCTCCTCAGCATCTGCGTTTGCCAGCTGCAGAGAGCTGCCATGTGTTTTGGCAGTACAGCTTGTTTTAATAGAGGTATATTTGGGAGCACTTTTGTCAAGCTACTAAAGTCACAACTGAGAGAAATAAAGAGATGGAGTGCAGATGGTGGAGGCATATTGACAGGGTTTAATGCTGGAGCAGGCTACCTTACATAAACAGACAGGCGATAAAGGTGAGTTGAGAGGAGAAAAAGACAAGTGAAATGACCAAAAGAGTAAATAAAGAAGAGGTGGAAAATGGATGGAGGGAGGAAAAATGGAAGAAAGGCTCTACGGTGTTATAGTGTGCAACAGCTGCTGTTTTTGAGGGTATTTGCTCACCATGGAAAATATGAGGCCAGGGATATAGCATGCAGAGACATAAAATAACCAGTGGAAGGAAAATGCACTCAAACAGACGCACATGCACGTGTGCGCACACACACATACACACACACACACACACACATGCACAAGCATGCACACGCATGAACACACACACTATGCTGGAGTAGCAGCCACCATTCCATACCCATGGGTTCACTTTATGGGCTGGAAAAGACACAAATATGAAGGGTTCGCTGCTCTTTAAAGTTAACTTTATTCCCCTCCAAGTTGCATGCTTTTCTGCGTATGTCAATGCTTCCTCTGTCTGGGGACCTGGACTACGCTGCATTTTGAGGTGCTAGCAGCACAAGTCACACACAGGGAAATCCTTCGTAATTAAAGGTCAGTATCAACCATTTTCTGCACCAGTGAATTATTTCCTCATTAAAGTAACTCCCATGAACTTGCAGGAGAGTGAAGGGCAAGCCTGCATTAAAAGTGTCAAATATAAGTATCTAGGAGTATTCAGAGAGCAAAAACAGTACATTTATTCTGTCACACTCTGCCAAGTAAATAACTGAGAAATTCATTGCATAATATCGTGCACTATGACTAATGATTTTCGCCCATTTGCCCACCTCAGTTCTCACCCCTCTCACATTTCACATCAACTCTACAGCCCATCTGGTTGTGTGTACATTTCTACAGAACATGTAATATGAAACCTTCTACAGCAATATGAAACCTGCTATTACTTGTTTTATAAACCTCAAATTAAGGCAAAGAAGTGACAGGTTACTTATACTGACATCCTTACAATGAGAATCTGACCAATTGGTTTCTAGTAGTAGTGAGTAGTATCCTCATGCTGTGTGTTATGGGTACCATTTCAATCCCAATTAAACAGTTTCTTTAAGACACCCAAACACACACACACACACACACACACACACACACACACACACACACACACGCACGCATATATATATATA
>JBBPCW010000106.1:29856031-29875663 GCA_037974425.1 Phenacogrammus interruptus
ACACACCCACACACACACACACACACACACACACACACACACACACACACACACACACACACACACACACACACAGAAGGAGGGGAAGAGCTCGGCAATAACTGGGTCAGGTCAGGTGTTAAGAGGGTGCTGGTTTGACCTCACTAAGTGTAATGCTCAAGAGAAACGAACTCTTAATGCATGAGACACTGGAAGTGTGCGTGTCTGTGTATGGGTGTGTATTCTTGATGGATTCATGATATGAGCACCATTGCTCTGGGCCTCAGCTGCTAGAAGATTGTGGATTTCTAATATAGACTGTGTAATTATGGGCCAAATAGTTTACCCAGACAAACACTGCAACTGGGGTCACAAGTTTTAATAATTCCATAGAGCTGCTGGATCGCTAATTTTAGATCCTTTATATAATCAGTTAATATATCATCTAGTTTGACTAATTGTATAAAATTACCATTATGCCTTATAACATTTCCACTCACCTTGTCTCTGCCACAGCACCACTATAACATTACAGTATCACATGAACTGTCCAGAACACGCAGCAGCACAAACTGTAAACACAGATATACATTCAGTACAATTCAGTTCTTTCCCCAGACGCATTGTTTTTGGTGTTTTTACCTGTTGCTGGACATTGTGGATAAAAACCCACCACAGCAGACTGTGTGCATTTGTGCGTCGAATCAAAGGCTGACTTGTTGACCTAGAAGATGACTGGTAGATGATGGGAGGAATCCCCCCCCCCATCTCCACCAGCCCCCCTCTTTACTGTCTGCTACTCTCTCGCCTTCAGATGAAAGGATTTTTTAACTCTCAGTATCTCTGTGGCCATCACAAAATCTGTCTGCTCATAGTATTATTTTCTATTCTTGTTTTCTTTTTCCTTCCTCCACCACCCATTCACCTTTTGTTTGTCTAAATAATTGTGACTGCCTATATTCAGTCAACACAATGATTACAGATTTGCTCTTTTATTATTCTTTAATGGTCTTTACAAAAAAATTGAGGAAAATCTGGGCTTTGTATAGTCCCATGTTTGCTATACCTCACTTTGGTTCATTTATCCCCTTTTGTCCTTTTTTTCTCTTTTTTTAGCGGCTGAGGGATGAGATAGCAGAGGTGACAAATGAGATTGAGAACCTGGGCTCCACTGAAGAAAGGTCAGTGTGTGTTTTGTTTGTGTTTGTGTGTGTCAGGGATAGAGTGTGTGTGTATAGAGCATTGTTTTTTGTGTGGCACCCAGTGACTCTGTTGTGCACAGACAGACATGAGCCATTAACTTTCTCTCTCCATTAAACAGTAATGACCAGCTGAAGCTACTGTCTGCTGTCTGTCTCTCATGCATACACACATGCACGCTTGGAGACACACTCATACAGAGATCACAGACACAGACAAATACCCACTCACACCCCTGCATAAAAGTTTAATGACGTTACCCCTATGTGACGGGCTGGTGATGAATTATACAAGGCTGTTTTGAAGAGAAGGGGAGCAGTTGGTGTCGATGGGGTGTGTGTGATGGACTGTCTGATTAGGACATGCCTTTACTACCTATACTCTCCTAATTCAGCTTCTAAAGAAACATATTAATCTATCTGATCATCATGGGAGTGTCTTATAATCTCTTAATTGATCTGATCATCATGGGAGTGTCTTATCTCTTAATTGTGTAGTTAAAATAAGAAATCGAATTCATACCGCTATAGAAATGACAGTTGTCCCTTATTACTTGTACATTAGTCTAAATTACTAGAGTGCACAAATGTTGAAAGTTCGGTGTTTTTTTTTTTTTAATAACTTCAGTAAATCTGTCCCTATTGTTTGGTATTAGACATTGTGATACTACACAATATCAATATTAGTATTCTGACAGCACTACATTAGACCCATATACATATTCCAGATGCAATTTTGTCTTGCAATATGATGTGAAAGCTTAGATTGTGATGATACTCAAAGTATTAGCTTCCCAAAAATATCAAGTAGATCAAGTGCAAGTTAAAGGATTGCTTATAAATATCGGCACCTTTTAGGTAGGAAGTGTAGTATCTTTTGGTGGATTTTTGTGTACAGTTAAATCATATGTCATTGTAGTATTTTACTACAACTTCTTGTGCCTTTATTAGCTGTTTTTAACACGGTCTACTGAAGAGGGGTCAATTTGCTGTGATTCAAGGACCTGTTCAAGACTAGCTCTGCCCTTTAGAGAATAAAGCTCATTTTATCTCCCTGCATCCTTTTATTGTCGTTTCTGTTGAGCACTCGTTGCCCTCTTGATGTTTTTAATGAAGCTTTTACAGCAAGATAATAGAGGTGATGCACATTTGGTTCATGATACAGTGGTTTCCGTGACTCTATGACTTACAGTGAATTCAAGAAATGTATCACTGACACTGCCCTCATGCCTTTGTTTACAGGAAAAACATGCAGAGGAATAAACAGGTGGCCATGGGTCGAAAGAAATTTAACATGGATCCCAAAAAGGTGTGTGTGTGTGTGTTTAACAGGCTTTGTTTTACATGTTATACTCTTTTGATATGCCTTTGTGTGCGACCCTTTTTAGTTGCGTTGGATAATCATTACTTAAATTATTAAAAGCACTGGATTACTGTCTGCATCATTTTTGTGCTGTGTTTATATACCACCACATACAGAATCAAATGTGTTCGTTCAGATAACCAACTGATTGAAAAATCGTTTGGTTTGTTCGAGTGACAAACTACTCAGGCATGCATGGGGAGGCATGCATGCTGGGCTCTAGGCACTGGGGGGTCTGTTGCAACAAAACACCCTACTGGGACTACTTCTAAAGATACTGACTATATTCCTTTAAACCTCACCAGCTCGATTCCATCAACATTTCACCAATAGCCCTGCCCTGACAAATCAATTATAACTGTAAAATCTTAAGATTTTCTTTAATGCTAGTCAGTGTAATGGCATCCATTTAAGTGCAACAGCTTATTTGAGACCTACTGGTGAGTAAACAAGCAAGTTATATTGTCATCTTTTACGCTGTGACAGTCATTTTTACATTCTTTTTCAAATTCTAGCGTCATGGCAAGTCAAGCTCTGGTAATGACTCATGAATGTGAACTGACTGTAATGTCTCCTGACAGGGTATCCAGTTCCTCATAGAGAATGACTTGCTGAAGAACACCTGTGAGGACATTGCTCAGTTTCTTTATAAAGGAGAGGGTCTCAACAAGACAGCCATTGGGGATTATCTAGGTGAAAGGTGAGAGTGTCATGATTCCCCAGTGGTGGCACTGTAATGTCATATTCCTTTTACATACAAATGCTGTTAGTGCTTTCGAGGTGCGACCCCAGGTTCACAATAAAAAAAAGGATCTAGGCCATCATCCTGACATGCATTTACTCTACATCCATTACAGCTTCAATAGATTTGGTGTTTTTCATGGTGCAGGAGTTAATAAATGTGAGTGATATCATAATGAGTCATACATTTATTTAATGTGTTGAAGTGATTCATTTCTGTAGAGAGAAGACTTGCTGTTCTAGGCATAAAGTAGGAGATTTGCTACATAGACCATAACCCATAAACCTTGGTTTAGTTTACAAAAGAAGCTTGTTGTAGAATGGCCTGTTTTTTGACTGTGATGCAGTGAAAAGAGGTCATTTGATTCTGTTTTCACTGGTTGTTGGTGGTTATTGTTCCTCGAGTCTGTCCCCAAGGGAGAATGACCTCATCTGTCATAAGCTTGTATTCTCCAAAAGCCATGGTCTGTTTTGAACAGGAAGGCCACTGCCCCTGCTGAAGTGCTGTGGTTTAAAATGCAGCTCCAATACATACTTCTTGTTTGAATTAATTATTAGCACAACAGAACCACTCCAGATGTTAATAGCAAGTTTGTGTGTCAGTTTTTATACTTTTGTGTGATTTTAAATACAGTTTTTTTTTTTAAATATTTGGAATCTCTATATTGCCCCTTTTTGGTCAGAGATTGTATGTAGATTTGGTTTCCTCCATCCTTCCTCCATCCTTCTTCCATCACTTTCTCTAGTCCCTTAGGGAATAGATTGGTGAGCCAGATGGTTGTTGTATTCAGGGCAGTAGTGCTGTGATGAACGAATAAGTGGGTAGGGAAGAGTGCCAACAGTTAAATGGAGGTACTCTCAAAATATTTTAATTTATTTTTAATATTTTAATATGCTTCACCTTATCATTTGGATCTACGAGGAATATGTTAACTCATGTGCACCAATCTTAAATCTGACCACCTCCTTTTACAGTTTCTGAATAAAATTCTAAAAGTCTCTAGCCTGTGAATTAACTTAGATTATCTAGTCCTGGGTCAATTTTGTAGTTACATAATTACACAATCCACCCAATTATTTGGATTTTATCACATGTGTAGAATACAGTCACTGACTCTTAAATTTCTTTGTGATTTTCACACTTGTAAGACTTTTGGCTCCCGTTTTAGCAAAGGTCATAATTACAACATCTGATGCCTTTTTAAGAAATATCATTATCTTGGCTGTTTGACTACATCTGGGGTTAAGTGGAAAATTGCACACAATTGATCGTTCGCTGGGCCGTTAGTTTGAAATACTTTAATTTACTTTAGTTTTAGTTTTCTTTTTACTTTAGTTTTCATTAATCTTTTAGTTTCTATCCTTTAGTGTGTACAAATGTAATATAAGGGTTATCATTTGTAGTAACATTCCTATAATGGAAATATGATATGCAATGGGCATGTAGTTTCTGTCGTCAGAATCATACACATCCCAGTAATTGTTTAAAATATTCTTTATATTGTTATTTCAGAGATGAGTTCAATATAGAAGTCCTCCATGCCTTTGTTGAACTTCATGAATTCACGGATCTCAACTTGGTTCAGGCCCTCAGGTAAAAAATCTCTTTTGCATCATTCAGATGAGATCAAAGGTAAAGGCAAGACTTTTCACAAAGATGAAAAAAAAATGCGAAAGATTAGTGAACTGATATTGAGCTGCAGAGTTACTCAAAAATGTTACACCAGGTTTTTGAATAACTTATAAAAGCTTGACAGTCACACTGTTAATGTGAAAATGTTTGATATCTTTAAAAGTAAGAATATAAGGACAACTGACTGAACTTGTTTTATAAACATTGTCTTTGATTTGCTGTCGGGATTTAGTAGCTTCGCTGTTAGCTAATAAATGCTAAGGCCATTCTCAAATTTCTAGGTTTCATTCAGTTTAGATATGCTGATATATGAGGACTGCTTGAGCCTCTCCTAAGACTCAGTAAAAGTGGAAGTGATGCCATAAAAGGGCAAACTGTATTATAAAATCTGTATAGATGTATAATTTAATTCTATCCTTTCCTTTGTATTAATGCCACATTACTGTTAGAATGATCTCAATGTGTGTTTGCCCTCATTGCCTCATAAAGACAGTTCTTGTGGAGTTTCCGGTTGCCAGGTGAAGCTCAGAAGATTGATCGCATGATGGAGGCTTTTGCCCAGCGTTACTGTCAGTGCAACCCTGGAGTCTTTCAGTCTACAGGTGAGTTTGTATTTGATTGTGTTTTCATAAGGTTCTGCAGTACCTATGCATTTTTATTAGTGTTTTTGGAAGCCACATACACAGCGCCACGGAAGAATAATTTTAGTTCGTAAAAAGACATTTTTATATGTGAGCTATTTGAGTGTGAAGGTTTTTTAAAGGTATAAATAATACAATGTAATGGTTCGGAATCAGAAAACTTTGATCCTGGAGGAATTTGCTTCTGCTATGTCAGCCCAGGCGCACAGAGATGATTCTTTTAACTATTCTTTAATTTTTAAGTGTATCTTCATCTAGACTCCTTCCACTTCTGCTCACAGTTCCACATATACAAGCTTGCCCTTCTGCTCTCCTCCCATTCACATTGTGCTTTTAGCCAAGCTAATGTGCTGGCATCTCTAAGAGTGCCTCTGGTGTTGACCTGTTCTGGGAAAGGAAAGTGCTTATAGAACTTGGGTCAGCTCTGTAGCAAATCCATTAGTGTCTATTTGTTTGTCATAATTAGAAACATTTGCATTTTAAAGGTCTTAAAACAGTGAGCAAGTGTTGTTAGTAGTTTTATTATGGTAAGTGCCTTAAAAGTATGTACAGCTGTCAAAATTTGGAAAGAAACAAACATACTACATTTAAATCGAACATTTTTTTCCCCCCGTAGATACCTGCTATGTTCTTTCCTTTGCTATCATTATGTTGAATACAAGCCTTCACAACCCCAATGTAAAGGACAAGCCCTCAGCAGACCGCTTCATAGCCATGAACAGAGGCATCAACGATGGGGGAGACCTACCAGAGGACCTCCTTAGGGTCAGTTCCTCATCATAGTAATGTTTTCATGTATTCCTGGTTTATTTTCCTCTGATATTTAAACATGATATGCTAAAGATGTGAAGAATTTAAGAACTGATTTTAGATGGATTTTATTCAATGGATACCTCTGTCTTAGTAGATAAGATTTATGTTTTCTTTCTTCCCCTTATCCATGGCTATAGAATCTGTATGAGAGTATCAAGAATGAGCCCTTTAAAATACCAGAGGATGATGGCAATGACCTCACACACACATTCTTTAACCCAGACCGCGAGGGCTGGTTGCTGAAACTGGGTGAGTTGGCAGTGTTTGTTCCTTTTGAGCCAAGGGAAAGTAGACATAAGGGACAAGACACTAATAGAGGTCCAAAGCAGATTTTTGGACGGATTATATAATGATGTCTATTGAGCATCTGAATAGTAAGCTGAAAAATCTTTAACTGTTTGGATGAATAAACATGTTTTTGCTTGTACTTGGTTTTAAGCTACCGTTTACCTCATAAGCAATTTGAAGGACTTTAAACGAATAGCCAATAATATGCACGATGTTTAAAGGAACCCAACTACCCGAAGAACTTTTGTTCAAAGCATGAAAATATTATGCTGTTATCACCACCTAGTGGACATAAAGTGCAACTGCTGTAGTTACTACTTTTTCAGTCAGTATCTTTTTTTTTTTTTTTTTTTTTTACAGCTTGCAGCATAAATGCTTCATAAGAGTATAAATGATTTATTATGATTTAATTTTATTTTTCCCTCCACTTTTATTGTTTTGCTTTTTCATGTTGTCTTTCTTCAGGAGGTATGTACACTGGTTCTTCCCACATTAGCCAAAATTCTATGCTTCTGGGTGCTTTTTGTGGTGTGCAGTGCTTTCATTATCTACTCCTTTTTTGTCCATTTGATTTATTTTAAGCAGTATTTCATTTTATAAAAATGAAATGATTTCTTGCCTTTGATCTCATTTCTTGTTTGTTTCATTAAGCCCTTCACATTCCTGCAGTGCTCGTGTTGCGTGGGGTCCTATAGTCTGCTCCCTCTGATGCCATGGAATTTAGCTTCATGAGCATTTGGGAATATTTTCTCAGCTGGGGCTCTTCCATGAAGCATGTTTATTGCATTCCATTATTTAAGACATCTAAAATCCTGAGTTAGGGATTTTAGGGTAAAAGTAACACTTGAGATTCTGCATCAACTGCTTTAAGGTGTGAGATTTGCTCAATTAAGAGGGGAGACAGCAAGGTTAAAAGGGACAAATATTCTGCTTGGTTTCTTAGTTTTCTGCTTGGCTTGCTAGCCCAACAATGCTGCTACAAAAGAATATTTACTGTTTTCTACTGCTGTGTTCGCCCCTGCCATTGTGAATGACATTGTGAGTATGACCATCTGATCTTTAGGAATCCCTGAAATTAGTAAAGGCATGCCCTGATCTCACCATAGAATTGCTCTAGCCCTTCATTGGTGAGCAGATGATTGATGCCCCATTAATAACTGAGCTGTTTTCTAAAGCAAATATTAATTTGGATTATACTGATTGATTCACTGACATGCCTCTCAGATTCCTGGATCATTGTCATTGATTTCATCTTATTGGTTTTGTGGGATTCTTGGATTTTTTGTCATTTCTTAGTGAGATGCAAAATGAACCATTTTAAAAACTCATCCACTAATGTGACTTAACCATACATGTCTGTCCGCTGCAGTGCCCCAGCCTCATCCTGCTGCATTTCTCTGCTGCTGTCATCTCGTCTGCTCTCCCAAAAGTTAACACTGTTTCAGCTTAGAATTGGCATAACATGTATTTACTGTATTTTTTTTTTTCAAACCCATTTCACAGGTGGCCGAGTAAAAACTTGGAAAAGAAGATGGTTCATCCTGACAGACAACTGTCTCTATTACTTTGAATACACCACAGTGAGTAACCCACTTGGTTTATCCTTAAAGGAGAAGGCCATCAGTTTTTCCAAAATGGCTGCATAATGAAACGGTAAAGATGCAAACAGAATAGCTTGGAGCGATCTGATGTGAATTGTTCACAGTGGTGGTGCTAGGAACCAGGTGCCACTAATGTCAGATAAAAGGGGGGGGGTATAAAGCAAAACAGCACCACAAGAAAACTGAACAAAAAACAAATGCATCACTATTCTACCAATTATGTGTGGGTTAATTGGTCAGTTTGCATCTGTAGACCCTAGTCTCTATCATCACCACTGCACAGCAAGTTTATCTACAATGAACCATTTCACCTCTCTGAGTGACTGTTTACCTCATATGAATTTTAGAGACTTTTGTTTCAGGATTAGTGGAATTGTCTTTTAACCTCAGTCTTATTATCTGTTTAGGATAAAGAACCAAGAGGCATCATTCCTCTGGAAAATCTCAGCATCAGAGAAGTGGAGGATTCAAAGAAACCAGTATGTTTTTCTTTATATTTATTATTTTATGTTTTAAATTGTATACATTTGTCCACTCTTGAGTATCTGTTTTCTCTGTCCAGAACTGTTTTGAGCTCTTCATCCCAGACAATAAAGATCAAGTGATCAAGGCCTGCAAGACAGAGGCAGACGGTCGGGTAGTGGAGGGGAACCACACCTTTTACCGAATCTCTGCGCCGACCGTTGAAGAAAAAGAAGAATGGATAAACAGTATCAAGTGAGTGGTCTTCCCAACCCTCCTGATTCTTTTATTTAAGTCTATATTTTATCCTATTTTTCATAAAATGTTCTTAAAATGTGTGTAAATCTACCCAGAATGTTGTAGTTTATGTTAACAAATGTCATTCAAGGGCATGTTTGTGCATTTTAATACCAAATTAACGTGATAAAAGTAGATTGTAAGATACATTTTTTATTTGCTTTATATTTGATCGAGACATTTGACCATAAACTCAGCAACTGAATAGAAAGTAAGGTTCTTCTGTAAAATGATGGTTGTTTTTCCTATCTTTCTTTAGAGCTGCCATCAGCAGGGACCCTTTCTATGAAATGCTTGCGGCCAGGAAAAAGAAAGTGTCATCCATAAAGAGGCAGTAGGGCCTCCCTGCTCTCAAAAACTTTGGGCTTCATATATATATATAAATATACATATATATTTTCTTAAGGTTGAGCAATGAACGTTTTAACTATGGACCTGAAAATAGGCCTGTGCTTTGGGAAGTGGACGAATGAAACCCAAAAGCCATAACCCTGAACTGGACTGCTTCTCCTCAGGAGTACCCTGGTATTTCGTGAAACAAAGTTAATCACACTGAGAGTTTGTCTGAGCCATAAGTCTTCATCAGGATTAACACTGTACGTCTGGTGTGAATGTACAGCACGTGGGCGCAGACACACACACACACACACAGATGCAGTGTAAATCAGGACTTGTTCATGGCATTGCACAACAGGGGATTTCAAACAACTAACATATTGGAAGATGCCAACATGTGAGAAGTATGCTTAGTTTATTCTGTACTCCATTAGTAAAGTCAAAGCTGCTCTTGGGTCACGGTTTTGTGAATTTCTGTTTGGGGCTTTTAAATATACATCATCTTAAATCAGCAGGTCTGACTGAATGTGGCATCTCTTTTATAACCTAGTTACATAGATGAACTTTCCTTTGCGCTTTCTTTGATACGTGTATAGATGAGATAAATGTACACTTATTTTTACACAGTCTCTGAAGTATCTTACAAGCCTTTTGCTGCATTTCTGTATCAGCTTCCATAACCACATTCAAGTTACTTTTGGCTTGCTTGCGGTGCTTTTACTATTTAGTTTTGTTGGTTTTTGTTTTTTTTAACTACCTACTGTGATTTTTCTAAAGCTTTTTCAAACATTTATTTTTGTTGGGGTGAACTTCTCATAACTGCCAAAGCTTTTCTTTGTTTTCCTGCATTACATCACATCTTTCTTTACTTGCATGTTTTTGACTATTGTACCAAAAGGCACAATGGAATTTGTAGTGTGTGTTAAAGGAACAGAGCCCATTTGTACATTTCTCTCCTTGTTTATTTTGTTCATCATTATCTAGTTATGTTCTCCTGAACAGACCTTGTAGTGGAAATCAGGAATGTCTTCTCTTGGATCTGTTTACCGATGAAAACCTGTTACATTTCAAAACATGACCATCTTCCAAAAGAAAAATAATACATTGTTGATTTTTTTGGTTTAATTTCTTAGTACTTTCTTCATTGCTCAGAACAAGATATTTTTGTGTGTAAGCCATAGTGCTTTTTTTTTTTTAATAAGTGCACTGATAACTGAGACAATATGCCATGTTTAAAATACAATTTAATTTATCAATGCTGTACAAAGATATACATTGTTGTATTTCAGTTTTGTTGAGTATGTGTGTTATGTATGTTTGTATAAAGGTATAGGTTTGAATTTGCTGTTGCCATGTTATCTGAACTAAAATTGTAAGCTGAAATAAAATAGGTACATCACAAAAAAAAATATGGATCAGAGTGTTGTTTTGCATTTACATTTACGGCATTTAGCAGACGCTTTTATCCAAAGCGACTTCCATTTCCTAACTACAGGAAAATGGTCTCCCTGGAGCAACTTGGAGTTAAGGGTCTTGCTCAGGGACCCAGTGGTGGTATGCTGGAGGTAGGATTCGAACCTGTGACCTCTTGGTCCGGAGGCAAGTATCCTACCCACTGTGCTACGACAGAGACAGTTTTGGGACACCTGGCCATATGGAGTTGGTCCCCCTTTTGCAACTATAACAGCTTCTACTCTCCTTGGAAGGCTTTTTCACAAGGTTTTAGCGTGTTTCTGTAGGAATTTGTGCCTGTAGAACATTTATGAGGTCAGGCTCTGATGTTGGATGCAAAAAAATCATTAGCTGGCTTACAGTTCATCCTAAAGGTGCTAGGTGGAGTTGAGGTCAGGGCTCTGTATGGGCCACTCATGTCTCCATGGACCTTGCTTTGTGTACTGTGGCATGGTGCTGGGATAGAAAAGGCCAAACTGTGTTCACAAAATGGAAGCATGGCATACTGTCTTGGTATGCTACAACATTAAGGGAGACCTTCACTAGAAACAGGGGTCTAACCCAAATGCTGGAAAACAGGTGTGTCCCAATACTTTTGTCCATGTAATAGAGTTGTATTGTATCGATCATTCTCACGCTGCACGCGCAGTCTCTTAACGCGCGTAGCGATTTTTAAATATCAACTGAAGACAGCACCCGTTAAAAACGGTTAAAAACTCAGACGGTTTATACCAACACAATCGATTTTACAGCAAATTACGAGACTATTACCAGAAATTGGTGATTTTACCTTATTACCTCCAAGTACAGCTGTTGCTACTGGCAGTCATTAATTCAAGCTAGAAAACATGGAGGTGGAGGACAAAAGAATGGATTTTTTGCAAAACGCCACCTTGAAGTTCCTGAAGCTCAAACCAGACAAATGGCAGAAGCTCCTCGCATCTGAAGAGAATCGTACGGTTATGGGAAACTTTTTCGAAAAAGCAGAAATTGGCTGTCTCATCCTCTCTCTGAATTCTGCTTTCCAACTTACTGCTAGCCTCGAATTCCCTCAGACGAATAAAAACAAGGCTGTTTGCTTTCTGAAAAAAGGTAAAGATGTAATAAACAAGGATAATATCCAATATTTGACCGTGGGAGACGTTGCCCCTTCACCTGTGGAAGCAACTGTTGGACTAATTGGGAAGGTTAGTTTGAAGTCCAGTGCTAGTCAGTTCAACTGAGCTCAATGTTTTACCTTAGTAAGTTACTTTTTCTTTTTATACTCCGCTGTCTGTTGTGAACAGGTGAATTATTCTCTGCACACAAACAAAGACGCCATGAGCTCCTACCCCAGGATAGTGTCGGATAATGTTTCTCGCCATGCCCCCAAGCTGAAGAACGAGTTCTTCATGCTGGGAGGTCGTGTCAAAGGACGGACGTTCCTGCCCTTACCTGAAAATGCTGAAGCTCTTGGGGATGCAGGTCCTAAGTACAGGTCAGCTTATAGAATAGGCCATCAGATGACGAGGGACACAAAATGACAAAATTCCAGGTTCCGGTGATGTCTAAAAGAGCAAGAAAAAATGCTGCAATAGAACTACTTAAAAATAGCTTGTGGAGCACTGAATGTTCCATAGTCCCTGAACTAATCCACATAAGCACATCCAGCTTACAGTACTGTTTCAAAGACTGTAAAAAATTTAAAACACTGTTTAGGTGAGCAGGGACTGTTTGTTCATGTTAATAATACTAAACATGCTAAATAAAAGTAAAAAGCATGCATATAAATTACATTATCCAGCAAATAGACCTAGGCATGAAAAGATTTAGGCACCTGCAAAAATAACGTTTAAAAACCGTTTAGCTGAACAGTGAGTGTTTTTCCTATTAGTGTTGCTAAATATACTAAATAAAACTAATAATAAATACAAATAGCATTTTACAGTAAACACTGCTTTTTGTTGCATTATAACCTTGTGGATGTTCAGTATTATGTGCGGTCAATATCAGAAACCTGGTTTGACTCAATCACTCCTCCATTATATATAATCAGGTGAGCTTGATTGAGTTTCACAAATCCAAACAATGGCTGGAGGCACTGAGGAGGAATCTGGAACCAAACCTCTATGTTTTTTGGTTTGTTTGTTTTTTCTTTCTCTACGGGTCAACCTGAGGAGTGTGGCTTCCCCTTTTGAGTCTTGGTTCCTCCCAAGGTTTCTTCCTCCAGCTAAGCGAGGCCTCTGGCTTACTCACTAAGGGTTCGGACCTGGACTCTGTAAAGCTGCATTGTGACAACTTAACATTGAATTTAACCAAATTTTCTTACAAGCGCACAAAATATCAAATGGTTGTTTTGTAAACAAAACAAATCTAGATATTTTTTACAACTTTTTAAACTTTGTTAGCAGAAAGACCCATCAACACTGAGAAAAATGGCTTTAAGCAATTTGCATAGGATCTTGAGTTTTGCACAGTACTGTATGGCCTGGATTATGGTGTGTTGTTTGTTCACTAATGAGGTTCAAATTTAGAACCAGTTCTAATCAGTCCTGTTCATCAAGCAGCCATGGACCACAGTTTTATTTAATGAATCTTTATAGCTAAGCTTTATGGATCAGTTTCCCAATAAGGTATTAAACCTAGTCCTAGGACTATATTTTCATTTAAATGGAGAATCTCCATTTAGTGTGCTGTATATTCCAGGACTAGGATTAATCCCTGTCTAGGAAACTGAAACTTCATTCTAACCTAATATTAACTAAGCTTTTTATTTATTTCAGATACTCACATTCAATCGACAAGAATTTGATGTATGCCTGTGAGACAGTGATAATTGACTGGACAAATCAAGTATCAGAAGTTCTGAAAAAAGATTCAGCCCAGCCAATATTAGATGGACTGAACCCACTACCAAAAGCAGAATTTGATTTCTGGGATAACAGACTAATGCATTTAGAATGTATACACCAGCAGGTATGTATCAAAAAATAATTAATCGGCATATGAAAGACTGTAAGGCAGATATTTGAAAAGTGGTTGCAGAAAGTTGTATATTCTTTCTCCCCCCACAAAGCTTATGAGTCCTAAAGCGCAGCAAATGGCTGAACTTGTCGAAGTCGCAGAAAGTGCCTACTGGCCAGCTTTGAGAAACATATACCAGGATGTCAAAGAAGGCAAAAAAAAAACTTTCCTTGTGTCTGTCTGGGTTAAAAAATGTTATTTATTTAAAATTCTGCATCATCCAGAGATTGCCCTATTCATTTTCTACAGGTTTAAGAGAAGCAGAGTATATAATCATTTATCTCAAGCCATTGCAAAAGATGCTTGGTGAAATCGAACAATTGGAGTATCCTCTGGTAAAAGTGATACTTTATGTTTGTTAATCCTTAGTGAATATGATGTTCTGTACAGGCTACAGTTTTTGCGTTTGCTTCACCCATAGTTACCTTCCTATATTGGGGCTATGATGCACACTGTGGCTCTGACCTGGGCTAATTCAGAGTACTACAGGCACCCTGAAAGAATCATTGTCATCTTACAAGAGATCTGCAATTTGTTCATTGATATGGTACGTCATATTTTTAACTATATATATATATATATATATATATATATATACCAACAGGATTTTTTATGACAAATGAATGCTTTTAGACCAGAATGTTTTTAGGCCCTGAAGAAGTTATGAAAGGATTGCAAGGTGAAATAGATGAAATGCTTGGAAAAATCAGGATAAGTATTTCAACCCTAATCACACTGAAGGAAACCTATGACCAGTGTAGGCTGACCATGGACAAATACTTTAAGGTAAATGTGTTAAAATGCAGTTTTTATTTTCCATGTGTTCATCTAAAGTTTTGTTTTCATTACAATGAATACAATGAATATTCATTGAATAGACATGTTCAGTAATATGATTCTGTTTCAGGATGGGAACACAAGGAACTGGGAATTTCCACCATATTTTGTGTTTGCAAGATTGGATGCATTTTTGCAGCGTTTGCAAAACATTGAGGTATAATTAACTTCATGTACATATGTACTGCTGCAAATGAGCAGAACTGCAGCTAACTACATTTCAGAATTTACAAACTGTGTTATTTAACTAAAGTACTTATGAACACTTTGCTTTCCAGGAGGTCTACAAAGTATCTGTTGAACTCTTGAAACTGGAGAAGGTTGAAATTCAAGGTGTAAGAGGGGGTGCACTGGGATATTTAGTCCTCTGTGTTTATGAGGAATTTGTTGAGCTCATCAAGACATTAGCTGAGTGCAAATATGATGCAACAGACACAGATGATAAGGTGATTTTCATCAGTTTTCATGAATGCTTTTGATTACTCATACAATGCTTTGTGAATATAAAATGCTATTTAAAATATAAAAAGTTATATACAAGTTTACAAAAAAATATGAAATATATAAACTTTTGTGAAGCTTAAATTACCACACTAAAATATAATACATATATTTTATAAATAAATATTTTTATAATGTATTAAAAATGGCAGAGCTTTGATATGGACTTCAGAGTGTTTGAGGACCACATTGCAGACTTCGAGAAGAGGCTTGGGACTGTTTTTTGTCAGGCCTTTGATTACTGTACATCTACAGAGTCAGCTGTAAAGGTCTTGTTTTTTGATCATATTCTACCCATTCTTCCATCCTTTAGCAATATTTTCCAATAGTATTTTGATTGAAAATTCTCAGTTAACAGGGAATTAACCAATTAATGACCTCTGGATTATTTTATGTCAACAGCTTTTTCATATGTTTGGTTTCATACTGGAAAGACGTCAAATTCAGTCCCAGATTTCATCAAAGTACAAAGAATTGGTAGACATGTTCAACTTAGAGCTTGACAAAACCAAGGTGATATATGATAACCAGATGGCCTCAGTAAAAATGTCTCAAGGCATCCCACCTATTGCTAAGAACATGCCCCATGTTGCTGGACAACTGAAATGGGCTCAGGAAATGCGGGACAGAATACAGATTCCTGTAAAAAGCTTCAAGGCTTTTCATCATCCGTATGTATTTCTCTGTTTAGAAATATAATGCACTCAAGATGTAAAGTAAAGTTTTCCCAGTAAAGTGAAGTTTGTTTTCATATACTTTTTCTTTTGGTATTCATATTAGATGCATGGACACTGATGAAGCTAAACTTGTCTTCCAAAAATATGATGAGATGGTGGATCTTTTGAATAATTACTGTGTGAACGTTTATTCACAATGGAGTGCAAAAGTAGACATTGACTGCCAAATCAGTTTGGATCAACCCTTGCTCCTAAGGGACCCAGAGACTAATGTCCTTAAAGTTAATTTCAGCAAGCAGGTCTGTTTTATTTTCTTTTTATACAAAAGATATTCACACATTACTGTATTAATAATACAAAAGTCAGTTGCAAAAATAATATTTAAAAATTGTTTAGAGTGAGTTTAATTCATATTAGTATTACTATTTATACTAAAACTAATAAGAATGAATATTAACCATTAAATTGTGATTTTATGTGCATTTTGATACCATCAAAAACCTGGTTTGGTTCAATCAGTACTTCATAAATTAAGTCAGGTGAACAACTGATGGAATTTCACAAATTCTAGAACCAAACCTGTGTTCTATTTAACAACTCCCAAAATATTAACTACTTCTTTTTAAAGCGAAAACATACTCTTGATACTTTTTACTGCTCTCTGTTTGTTTGCATTTATTCTAATGTAAACTTTGCTAGCTGAAAGACACAGTGCTTTAAACAATTTGAGTTTGCAAAGTGCTTTTGCTATTTCAGATAAATCCAATATTAGTCATTGTCTAGTTAATCAGAAACATTTTTGATTTCCATGTGAGTTTATTATTCATGAACTGTTTATGTTTTTCAGCTTGTGGCTGTACTAAGAGAGGTGAAATACCTCACAGTTCAAGATCAAGAGGCCATCCCTCCCTGTGCCTCTGATGTTTATGCCAGACATGAATCTTTCCAAAAATATGTTGGAAATTTAGATCTCATTGCGTCCTGGTACAATAAGGTAAAGAAACAAATTCTTGTGTATTTATTGATTTTTATTTTGAGCTTACACCACCTGGATTGCTACTTTTTAGATTCAAACCACAATACTGCCTGTGGAGTTTCCATTAATTGAAGAAGAACTGAAGAGTATAGATGAACAGTTAGCATATGCTGAAAGCTCACTGTGTTGGAATAATGAAGGTTAGTAGCTAATATAAGTTTTGGAAGTGCTATCATCTCGATGGTATAAAAATATATCAAAAGCGTATAATGGGATTAAAATTTTATGTGATTTTTCTGTAGTTTCTGGTTAAACATATACTGTATTATATTGTAATATAGGCTCTTCAGGAGTGGGCACTGATCAGCTGCAACATTTAAACCACTTACCAACGTATTAAAAAGCAAATGAACAGTCGTTTCTTGAAATTGACTTTTTTCATGTGGTTGCCCTTTTGTGTGTGGGTTGCTTATCTGTGGAAGAGATTGTACCTGGATGCACTGTGAAATGAAGACAAGTTGGCAGAGGCAGTGCAATACTCTGGGCAACGTTCTGCTTGTCCTGGCTATTATGTGGCTGTTACTTTGATACTGACCTCCTACCTTAACATTATTACATACCTTTAAGGCAGCTGTATTTCCTAATAACATTGGCTTATTGGTCAGATATTGTGCCTTGTCACACTGCAAAATTGTTCAGGACTGATTGGAGGTATGTGATAAAGGGTTCAAGGGGCTGACTTGGCCTCCAAATCCGGTCCATCTTTTAATATTATGACTGATCGGTGTAGTACTACATGACTTTATTCTGTTCGCATTGGAAGAATGACAGGATACATTTGCATCTGATATAAGAAAAGTGTTAGCTAATCTAGTTACATTTATAACTAGACTGGTTATAATGCAAAACAGCAAAAACTGGTCAAATCTAACTATTTTACTTAGGTGTGTGGGATTACATCCAGAAAATGAGAGATACCCTGCATGACTTCCAGAGCAGGATTGAAATGGCCAAGTTCAATGTTAAAACAATGCATGACATCATGAATGTAAGCAGCCACTATATAAATCGCCAAATGTTTCTTGGTTTTGTGGAGTACCTTTGATTTTCCTATGGACTATCTTTTTAGGAATGGGCAATGACTCCTCTATTTGAAAGGAAAGACGGTAAAAAAGAGTCACTTCTTGATTTAGATGGAAGACTTGCTGCTCTAGAGAAGAAGTACAACAGTATTAAAGAATCTGGAGTGAAGCTTCACTACTTGACAGCTGTACTGATGCATCCACATTTATTACATTATGTTAATTGGTTGTCAAACAATACATTAATTCTGGATCTTTGTTTATGTCTAGGAAAATAAAAGGTTTTTCCAGGCAGATGAGTGCTCTGACTCTTGGTTGGAGTACGTTGACTATATTGATGAGGAAGTTCTTGCTGGATTCTACAAGGTTGTCCATGCGTCACTTAATTTTCTTGTTGAGAACATGCAAGGAGAGGTAAAAGTTTCTAGGATTTCTAGGGTTTCCTGTACTGCAGACCTTCAGCACCTTTTTAAAAACTGTTCTTACATTTTTATTGTCACTAAACAGGTTAAACATCCCTTATTTGAAGTGACTTTTGAGCTAGAGGGTGATGAAACTTTCTTCCATCCATCTCTTGCTCATGGGATTTCAGGTGGCTTCTATGATTTTGTTGAAAGTCTTATAAAGGATGTCTATAAAACTGCCACACTTGTCTCACGTGTATCAGTGACCAGCAACTTCAGCTACAAGGTAAATGCATGTCTCATTGCACATCTAGTCTAGATAATAAATATGCATTGTTTGATTGATTAATATATAAGCAGGTTAGTTTTTGTTTTCAGTTTATTACTATATTGCCTCAAAAATAAATGGACATTCGTATACAACATCACATATATAATTTACTCACTTCCATCCACATGCTAATGTCATTATTACTCTAGGTTGAGCTGGAGGAGATTAGTGTGCTGACAGACATGTGTGAGGATATACTGAATGAAGTGGTGGAGGTTATGAACGAGGCTGAGGTTTATCTCGAAGCCCTTTACAAGTATGCTGTTATCTGGCAAGATGACCGAGATGAGTGTATGGAGATGTTCCTTTTGTATGGTAGAATTCCAGCACAGATGGAGATAGATGCCAATGGAGATAACATCCCCAAAAACCCTCCCACTCTCGGAGATTTTAGAGCTGAAGTATGGTGATAGACCTGCTGTATAGTTACTAGCAGAGAAATACTGTACTTGTTGCATAAGCTGACGCCATGTATATAGATTTTGATACAATATCTCAATGCATATTCAGATTGATACCTATAAAGACCTTTACACTGAAGTGAAGGATATGGAGAACTCAAAAGTGCTGCGACACTGGCTTCAGATTGACATCAGGCCTTTCAAACATGCCCTTCTCAATAACATAAATAAATGGATCCGGATGTTCAAGCAGTACCTTATTGACAAGGTTATAAACAGGTACTGTGTGTGTGTTTGTGTTTGTGTGTATTAGGGTGCCTGGCAATGAATGAACTTGAACAATTTGTATTGGTATCCCCTCAAGTTGTTACCCTTGTTCCTTAAGTAAAAACTGCAAAGGTTCAGAATTTTAGGTCAACATTTACTGGTTGTCACTATCCAGTTTACTTATCAAGTCTAAAGCCATTATAGCATGTGCGGCTGCTTCAAGCATTGTAACAAATTAACAAATGATTTCTGAAGTTAATTTTTGACTGGCTCCCTTGTGTGTATGTGTATGTGTGTGTGTGTGTGTGTGTGTGTGTGTGTGTGTGTGTGTGTGTGTGTCTTTTCCGA
>JBBPCW010000106.1:29883775-29897356 GCA_037974425.1 Phenacogrammus interruptus
TTCATATTTATTTCATAGCACATTTTTATGATTCAGTACTGTTTTTTGTTTGTTTTTTTGTAATGAAGTTCAGTACTATTTTACATGAAGTGTTGTGTTTTTATTTAGTTTTTTTTATTTTTATTTAAACTATCGGTTAATTTATCGGTTATCGGCAAGTACGGCCCAACCTAGCTATCGGTATCGGTAAAATTCAATATCGGTCGACCTCTAGTTTTGGGACCCATTCATGATATAGAATAGACTTGCGAAAAATCTGAGATGGTGCTGCAACATTATCTGATTTGAAACTGAATGTGCAGCTAGTCTTTTTTAAAGCAACTAGTTATTTAAATGCATTCATTTGTTGCATTCTAACATGATAACAGCAGTACCCTACATGAAGCAGATTCCATATTGAATACTGACAGCACCAGCCCACTAATAATATGTAACGTGTTTCACCGTAAAAGTGCCTGCCACATGCCACAGATGCCTAATGCTTGCATTATCTGTTCTATCAAATAAAAAATTCTCATCAGCAATCACACAATGCTTTGGAAAGAAAAGGGTAGAGGCTCTTTCACTGTTCTAACTGCAACATGCAGAGTCTGGGATCCCGAAAGCTGCAATGAAAGTGCGTCACTCTATAGTAGAGTGGGGCCTCAGGATCAGTCAACATTTCCAATCAATCAATGCTTTCCCAACTAAGTGCAGCATGAAGTAACAACCCAATTCTAGCGCAGAGAACCATGTACAACCCAGGGTGTGTAATTACAGTAATTGAATGGTAAAAGCCAGTCACTTCTAACCTGGAGAAAGACTGATACTGAAACCGGAATTCTGTGAAGACACTGTATTATAGTTGTATGTAAAAGGGCATAATACCAGACTGACCATGTGATTAGTGAGAAGCCAGTTATATCAGACTTGCCAGTAAAAGGAGGAGTAATTGTTGGTTTGGAATTGAAACAGCTAACAGGATTAACTCTTAGTCATATCACTGAGAGGCTGTTTTGCACTTCGGTCTGAGTGCAATTCTTGGCGTCCCAGTTGGAGAAAGAATGAATTATGCTGAATGTTGGCCAAACACTGCTTTATAAATAAAGGCAGTCCTCATAATACAACATAATATGATTTTATTGCTCATCATTTCTCCTGTCTTTTTGATGCCCTACAGGCATTGGTTGTGACAATACGCTCCACACACAGCCTCACACGATGATCTATTCTGCAGCTAATCAGTGTTTTGATTTAATTAACTGAACCTTTCTGAAATAGATTTCAGCGGTCTTGATCGAGTCACTCACTCAAAGCATTGAAGGTAAAATCTACATTGCAGGGAATGGTCACACCTGGGTTTACTGCTGAATCCAGTGCCTCTTAACTCAGTACCTTTCTAGACCAGGAAATGAAACACTTGCATTCTTTTTAAACCTGAATGAGGAACCTCAGGCAAACTTTGAACTACTGGTCATGCAACTACATTTCAGGTGGAGCAGATTTTAGTAGCTCAACACTGACACTATGAAGCGCAAGTCCTTCATGCATGAAAGTTAAACAAATAAATAAAAACATGATCTTCAGGTTACTGCACGCACACACCTTCATAGCCTGATAGAACTCATCAGGGGAGTGCAGGATGTGAATGCGGCCCCCGGGCACCCTGAAGCCTGGCACATGGTCAGCGATCCAGCTGAACCGAGAGTGAAGACCTGCTCCAGTTGAGCCTGGAGGTCTGGAGGAGGTTAGTGTGGGGTCTGCCTCTGCCAGGAGAGGAGCCAAGAGCAGCAGGGAAGACCTATAGTGAGAGGAATACAAAATAAAGCTTTATGCTGTAGGCCTCATTTTCTTCTTCTTTCCACATGGAATGTGTTTAAAGGAAAAATGATCAATGTATTTGCTAATAATACATTACATTTTTTTTGTAATTAATATAAAAAATAAGAATTCATTACTTTTTACATATCATAGTGTGAGCAGATGTTTATCTGAAAAATCCTAATTAACTAATTTGTCTTAATCAATAAAAGGTTTAGTTTAATGAATATGCCATAGCAGAAACGAAAGCAAAAACATGAAATAATGCTTGGTTGAGGACCTTTCACTCAACAAAAGAAAGGTTGTATTCCAGAATCCTGACGCCCCGTGATGATAAACATGAGAACTGTCTTGTGACTTACATGCACGCACTCTGAACTCAGGGTAGTACTAGAAAGCACATGGAAGGGAAAGTAAGAAGTAATAAAAAAAAGGAATGTTAATTTTATTCTTTCTCTTGCCAAAGCTCCCTTCAGTGTCCTTCAGCATGTTCCCACTTCAAATGTTTAACCCTTTCAGGTGGTAGGTGACAACTCTCAGACCTGAATAAACCACTCACAGACCACATTAGTGGTTGTTACACACATGTAAAGCAGTGTGTCTGTACATCCCCCATTCCCCCTCCTTCACTGCAGATAACCCATAGGTGGCTAACAGCATAGTACAATGCTCGGTTGTGTTACCAGGAAATGTGTATCGCTAAAATCACTATATCATATACACTTCTAGGCCTCTAGACAAAACAGAAAACTATGAAAAACAACATGGAAGCTGCTGAATACCGTGCTTGTTTTCCAATATGAACTCATTTGCCAATGAACACATTCGATACAAATGTATCAAATTTAATGTTGCATAAGACAATCATGGAACAAGAACATAACCAGGCTTTTTTATGTTGAATATGAAACATCAACCTCTCTTGTAAAACTCACTAAACAAATCACTGCCAATATTAAAAAAAAAAACCAATACTTCGTCAAGAAAAAGAACTATATTACAGTGGTTGTTCTAAGCAAATTGGCGATTAAAATGTGTCCCTACGCTTTCGCTTTAAGTATAGGACTTGTTTTTTGACTGATTTGTAAATGCCACAAGAATATCATGAAGAAATCATCAAGAAAATAAGTTATAAAGAAGTTATAAAGAATTTTTTTTGTTATTAATTTGTTATTTGTTATTAAGAATTAACCCTTTTCTTCCTACTATACATCAACCAGCCCTAAAATTAAAACATAACATTAAAAATAACATTGAAAATAACATTAAAAACGGTTGGTACCAATCAGGCTTCAAGACGTTAGCAGCAGATATCTGCCAGGTGTTCTCAAAGGATCAGACCAGTTTGTCCAGCACATCCCACAGATCTATCAGGTTTAGACCTGTGGAATTTTGAGGCCTTGAAGTGAATACCTTGAACTCTTTATGTTGCACAAACCATTCG
Source organism: Phenacogrammus interruptus (assembly GCA_037974425.1). NCBI lineage: Eukaryota > Metazoa > Chordata > Actinopteri > Characiformes > Alestidae > Phenacogrammus > Phenacogrammus interruptus. Next base: position 29,887,020 of record JBBPCW010000106.1, read on the forward strand.
TGAACAGTTTTTGCAGTGTGGCAGGACACATTATCCTGCTGAAAGAGGCCACTGCCATTAGGCAATACAGCTGCCCTGAAGGGTTGCACTTGTTTGCAACAATGTTTAGACAAATGTTTTATACCAGAATAAATGACAGGATCCCCCAGAGAATCTTTCTAAGCAAAATATTGCCTGTGCTGGCTAACCTTCTTCCAGAGTGTACCTTGGTGTCATCTCTTGCCCAGGCGGGATTGATCAGTCTGTGGCTACTTAAGCAGTCTCTTAAGCAGTAAGAAGCAATGCACTATGTATTCTGACTGACAGCTTTCTATCACAGCTAGCATCTTCAGCAGTTTGCAGTACAGCACATATCTGTGAGATCCAAAAAGACAGGCTAGTCTCTGTTCTCCATGCTAAAAGGTGAATCTTAGGGACCCTTGACCCTATCACCAGTTTACTGGTTGTCATTCCTTGGACCGCTTTTGGTAGGTGATAAACATAACAGAAACACGCAACAAGATCTGCTGTTTCGGGTACACTCTGACCCCGTCATCACAGTATGGCCAAACATACAAAAACTGCATATTTCAAAATTAAGAGCAATAAATCCTGCACAAAAGGGAAAATTGTTATGCAGTTTCTCTTCCTCCAACGAACAAATATCTGCCCCTTATGACATAAATGAGGAAAAACAACTGTAAAGGTCTGCATGTGTGCCAGAAAGAATGAGCCACCATGAGATCATTTCTGGTTAATATATTTCATCAATTTCCTGTGAGGTGATTTAAGTTTTCGTTCCTATTTCACCTCATTCAGATGACGGCAATGCAGATGGAGAAAATTCTAGATTCGCAATTTGCCAAGACATGTCAAAATATAAACAATAAATACAAGCTAGTTAGAAGACAGTTATATATAGTTATATAACCGCACCAAGTAAAATAATTAGGCCCTGTTAGAGGACTTAAAGAAATGTGTCAAAAGTGGCTCTAAACAACAAAAACACATTCATCTTAATCTACTTCCAGTAAAAGATTGTCAGCATTTGATTTGGAAGACATAATTCTCTTGCTAAAGGGTTATTCCCCTCTGGAAACACAAAAGAATAGTTTTCCCTAATACAAAGCTGAATATCTAACACATTTCAAAACCACACTGGCAGATGCCTCTGGTATAATGACAGTGGTTAGAAAGAATGTCAGTGAGGCAAAAGGAAAACACTGGAAAACAAACTTCAAATACTAAAAATGTCATTTCAATTTGGAAATGCAGTATTAGACAACATCTGGCAACATACTGCATCAGATTCTTCCAAAGTTCAGGCTCAGTCTTAGTACACAGTGTTTACCGGCTTCAAGGGCTAAACAAGTTGTGTCATTCATTTTTCTATTGACACTTGATATTCCCATTATCTCCTACAGCAACACTTTTGAGCAGCACAACACAGTTACTTAAAAACAGAATAAAGTCAGTGCCAAATACTACAACGCTCAAATGACAGGAAGGCAATTGCATGACCTATGAGAGCCAGTATGAAGTCTAACTCTGCAACCCTACTCAGATCCACTGCCAAGCACCAAGGTCATCCCGAGTTCACCACAGCTCAATCCCAGACATGTTTTTCTCGAAAGAACCCACTCTTACCACACGAATACAGTTAGATTTCAAATTCTAACTGTGAAAACAAAAGGAGGGAGGTACTTCTTAAACTACCATATAAGAAACCATGACCCTGCACAGGCTGTAACCACCCCAAAACCAAATAAATAAAACACGACAGAGGACATGCATGAGTCAACTTTCCTTTCTGTCAATTGATTGGTTCACAAGTCCCACTGTGTTCATAATAAAATGCATGTTTATGATTATCTGCCAATTGCAACAGTTAATATCTCTGATAACTGATTGCATGTGCGCTAGAGTACTCTCCAATCACAACTCAAGCACCACAGCCAATAATCTAATTACACCAAAGTGACATCAATGAAAAGAATCCACGTTCATCTATGTTTTATTGGATAAAGATATATGCAGCATGAAAGACTACAAAAATAAACAAATGGAAGCCTGAAAAGTCTCCTCTTTTCCATTCATTATCTGAGCCGCTTATTCAAACCGAGGGTGAAGGGGGTGCAGTAGAAAACACCTAGAAGGGGCGCCAGTTCATGTGCCTCTCCTTAGGGTTGCCCACTAATCTTTTATTCATTGATGGGATTTCAGCACTCAAAAGGGATCACATTTCTCCAGTCCCAGCATCTCCACTCTGGCTCTCAGTTTGTTACAGAAACTAATATATAGTGACTGTTTTAAAAGCTTATTACATGACCATGCGTCTATACATGTAATGGACATGCGTATTGGTTCCTTCAGAATCATTCATGTCAGCTTTTCAATTAGTTTTCACTGTTCCTTAATCCCAGATGTTCATTGATTGTGCAGAACTTTGGTATTGAATTTGAAATACATTAGTAAAAACCTCTTGTTGGTTAACATGTTCAGCTACTACTTGAGATACCGCTGAGTTGGTTTTCACACTGTGGCTCTTTAAAACTCTGAAACAATTGCAAAAATGATCAGTTCTAATTTCAATATTTTCACCCAAATCTTAACATTAAAGACATCCAGCCTATTCTTACATTTGGAGTGACACACATTCCATACACAAGCAGACCACTACTCAGATTGCCCTCTGCTTTGTGTATGTGTATACTAGTTATGGATATTTGACTATTGGGTGAAATTTATGGAAAATGTAAAACGTTCATACTACAGGGATATCATGAAAGTAGGGCATTTCAGTAGAAGCATGCAATGGTGAATGGTCTCATGCTGTTCACAAGTCTTATTGGCTGCAGAGGCATGGCATCCCACTGTTCTTGAAGGGCGGCCCTCAGGTCATTGAGGTTCTGGGGTACAGAGTTACGAGCCTCTACACCGCGACTCAGCTGATCCCATAGGTTTTCAATGGAATTCAGGTCTGGAGAAAGTGCAGGCCACACCATCCAAGGTACCCCAGTCTCCAGCAGCCGTTCCCCAATGATGCGACCTTGATGAGCTGGAGCGTTGTCATCCATAAATACGAAATTAGGTGTGTGGTACATGCAGGAGCACAAAGACTGAATTAATGATGTTATTCAGGTAGTATGGGCTTGTCACTGTTTTGTATTGACTAGACACACCTGCCCACATTGTCACTCCACCACCAGCAAAGGCAGATGCATAGCGCTCTTCTTGATGTCTCCAACATCATTGGAGGCCATCATTACTGCTCAATGTGAATCGGCTTTCATGAGAGAACAGCACTGAGGCCCACTGGTCCCTCATCCAGCGTAAATGCTCCCTGGCCTATGCAAGACGATGACACCTGTGCCTGGTGGTGTGGTCAAGTATCCTTGCAGGTCGTCTAGCACGCAGACCACGCTAATGTAAACAGTTTCGAATGGTCTGATATGACCCTTTGGTGCCTCTCACCTCCCTTAAATGTGCCTGGAGTTGAGTGGCATTCATCATCCCATTTTGCAAGGCACAATGTAGCGTTCATCAGGGTGAGATGTGGCCAAAGTACGTCCACTTCTATGGCTTTCTGTGACTCTTCCAGGCTCTGTATTTCTTTGCAACCTGCTGATGACACTAAGCTCAGTCGCCACTCTAAGCTCCATCTGAGAACAGCAAGTTGTGTAAAAAGTACCGAAATATTGAACAGTTGGACATGTGCATTAAGTTCACCTGTAAAGGTTATAGTGCATTTTAGGTTCAACCTGATATTTCACCCAAAAGCCGAATATCCCTAACTTTTTGTGAGTAGTGTATATATATGTAAACGGCGTATAATATTTATTTTTTTGTCAGACATTTGTCAGACATTACAGAAATTATCATGGCACTATTCTATTATACAGTTTATGGTTGAAAACATGGGGTCAATCAAGTTCATGCAATCCAACATATCCGCAAACATTTAATCTAATACAACAGAGCATGCAGTTTACTCATGGCTATAAAAGAACCTTAAACTAAGTGGAGCGTCCTTTGTTTCTCACGACCTACAACCGCCCTCAGAGAACTGCATGTTGGGATTTGTGTGTGTGAGCTTGTCAGACTGGAGTAATCAGGGTTATACACTCTAGTGGGAGGTCAGGATGCTGTGGCTCTGTTCTTCCACTTAAACTGATTATACTGCAGCACATCATGAACTGACATGACAGACCTTATGGGACTGCTCGTAGACCTCAGACAACCTCAGTGACAGTGACTTTACCTCACACAAGCACTTTCATCCCAGAGAACAGCAGAAACTGAAGCTAAAAAAACAACATTTTGCCCACTGCACGCTATTCAAACACATAAAAACGAAGCTAACTAAGCAATGCCGAAAAGGACAGTAGTCTAAAGGAGCTCCATTCAGAGTGTGCGTGAATGCATGTGTGCGTGTATGTAGCATCAGAGCTGGAGAAACAACACGCTTCCACACGAACAAGCCTTTTAAACACTTTCTGTATAAGAGAGTTTACCCTGTCCTCCGGTCCCGAGTCCTCAGCAGTCTGTCTGAAGCTCTGCTGAAGAGTCCGGACAGAGCCGGGGCGCACATACAACACACCAGTCTCCTCCAACTCATGGGTGCCGCCATTTGTTTCCACTGCCCTCTTGAATAACTAAACTTTATGCGAAACGCAGAGAGACCAGTCCCAGACTGCAGCCTCGCACCGCAAACACGCACGCGCCTGTGTAGCAAACAACAAAACAGGTTAAATATTATTTTAAAAATAAATTAAAAATGATATATATGTATACGTAATATGTATTATATTCATATATAATACATATATAATGTATAAATATATATTTATATTTATACATTATATGTTTATATTTATATACGTGTGTGCCTGTTATATGAACAGGTTGAACGTGTTATATATAACTATATACAAATATAACTATTTTATATTTTATAATATTTTATTCAAATATGGTTCTAACAATAAATGTGGTATTTCATGTAAAATAGCACAGCTAAATATACTTTATTTCCCATTTGCTGAAGAAATGCTGTGATGGAACCAGGTGTGTTCTTGTAAAGTTAACACTAATATCTAAACAGCAGAGTCTTGACTTTGATTTCCTGGTTTGCTTTATTGCTCATTTTGTATAAGGAACGGACTATGAACATACAATAAACATGAGTCCATGTAGTCTAACCTTTCAGCTAAGCGTTTCTCTTTTGCCATTTCAAACCACAGTGCCTTGTTCTCTTCACCCTATAGGTGGCGTCCCATCTTATTCTGCACTACATTCTGTAACTACAAACTGACCAAGACAGGAGAAGGTTGAGAATAAAGATTTTTTTTTTTAAATTGAGGCATATCTGCAGAACATAGAATTTCTTTTGTTTGTGTAATAGTAAACCAATAGATAATGCATCTACATATTTATATAAAAATAGGTTGCAAAAATCATAAAAAGTAAAAAACATATATACATATAAAGGCATATCTGCAAATCAGAGTTTATTTTGATTGTCTGATAGTATTAAATGTAATAGATAATGCATGCATAAAAAATAGGTTGTATATAGGGTAAACACAAATAATAAATATGATGAATTAATAAGATTAAAAAGGAGAAAGGAGTCCGTGAGGGTGCTTTAACTTTTTCACCTTGTAGCCTGGTGGAGAAGGGGGAAGGGAGGACTGCCAATACCAGGAATCGTCCCGTAGAAAAAGGTCACGCTGATTATTTATTGGCAGTCCTCCAATAGAGTGAGAGAAAGTGTGTGTGTGTGTGTGTGTGTGTGTGTGTGTGTGTGCGTGCTTATGTGTGTGCGTGTGCGTGTGCTTACTGGAAAACGAAGGGGTGGAGCCTTTTAGAAAATATCAGTCTGCTCTCCCCCGACGAAAAGAGCAGTACTTCCACTACCCCTCGTCTAGGGGAGATGTGAGAAGCTTTTTCCACCCGAATCCAAACCGAGAGGCTTAAAATAAAAAAAAGACATCAAAAAAACAAAACAATCCGCAAAAGCATCTCTTTTAAAACGACATATTTCATATCTGTTAGGAGGATCGCACCAGGAGCTCTACAGCCATTTCTTTTTAAAAAGGAAAAAACCCAGCTTGGAGATTGGGCTCGGATAAAGACCTTCAAGGTAACACGAACCTCTTTGCTCTTTTAGAGTGTTGCTTAACCAGCGACAGTATAGCGTCAGTATGTAGTCTGATTAGACACTCATTTAGACACAATGTTGCACTGGAATGAACTGCACTGTTACTTTGTAGCCTAATGTAACGCTAGTGGGCATTTTAGTGGAATTAGATTAAGTCTAGTCAACAGTCTGGCATGGTCCTCTTAAACCCTGTCGTCATGGCCAGACCACTGCACCCTTAGCGCTTCCCGTGGTGTTTTGCAGTGTTTTTGGAGGAAAATAGACTCGACAGCCCGTCTCTTCTTTGTGTCCCGCATCCAGGGTGTATTTACAATGCAACACGAGAAAGCACGGTTTGGCATGAATGAGGAATTGGGTCATTCACAATGAGCCAGAGAGCCTCATTCACATGATCTGGCTCTCCAAAAGCCCGTCCGCGATCGAAATGTTGCCTGTATCAGATGCTCATGCTCGGCAGTGCAGCAGTTAACTAAAGATAAAGTTTCGATTGCACTCCAGTTAATCTGTCTGGAAATGTGCTGGAGATATGCTGCAGGAGACCCAGGTATTCACCCCCCGCCCCCATTCATGAATGGCTCCTGGTTAATCTCTGCAGGTTTATTATTGGGTCATTAATGTAAATTATTCAGTAACTGCCATAAACAAAGAGGTTTTGCAGATTCTCGACACGTGTCCTGTAAATACTAACGTGTACCTTTCTTCCTTCTCCTTTACCCAGCTGCATTCCTTACCTATTGAAACGTCATTGCTTCTTGATGTTGAGGGGGCAGTGGTGGTCTGGGCTTTGTGTTGCTGCTCCCCGGTGCACGCCCGCCCTGGCTGGCACGGCCCCTCGGCCCTGGACCCCGAGCCCCAGCGGCGGCTGGGCGGGACAGGGCGCAAGCAGAGCGCCATGGTAACGCACAGCAGGTTTGACGGCGCCATGAGCAGCAGCCCCTTCCAAGGCGGAGTGCGCCTGCCCCCCCACCGCTACAAAACCTTCAGCTCCAGAGCGCAGTATCAGATGGTGCTGGCAGCCGTGCGCAAGCTGCAGGAGAGCGGCTTCTACTGGAGTGCTGTGAGCGGCAAGGAAGCAAGCACCCTTCTGAGCACGGAGCCCCCCGGCACCTTCCTGGTGCGGGACAGCTCCGACCACCACCACTTCTTCACCCTGAGCGTGAAGACGGCCACTGGCACCAAGAACTTGCGCATCCAGTGTGATGCATGCTCCTTCTTTCTGCAGACAGACCCCCGGAGCTTGCAGGCTGTGCCACGTTTTGATTGCGTCCTGAAACTTATACACCATTATATGCCCTCTGCCAGAGGAGCAGGGCCCACCACTTCTGTTGTCGGGGCCGGATTGGACAGTGTCGATGGCAACAGTGGCGTAGATGGGAGTACGTACTTCATCTACTCCGGGGGAGAGAAGATTCCACTGGAGCTGCTCCGGCCGCTGGCCTCTGGCCTGTCCAGCCTGCAGCACCTCTGCCGTAAGACACTTAACGGTCACATAGATGTGTCCGCTAAGCGAGACCAGCTGCCTCAGACGCTTCAAGAGTTCCTTGAGGAGTATGATGCTCCCATCTAAACGGCCACCACATGGTTCTGCAGAGCAGACGCAGAACCAGATGTGCAGAACTGTAAGGGCGGCGGTGGAGTTGACCAGCAGAAGCCCATGAAAAAGATACAGAGCGGAGCAGTCCTACAAGCAGTGGAGTCTAATAAGAGTCTGAGTAATTTGTTCCAAGAAGCTCCTGGCCAACCGTGGCCTACTGTGCCTTTGACCTTTGTAGTGTGAACTTTGGGCAGTGGGTTGCTGCGTGTGATGGACAGCACAAAGTATGTATAAACTGTTGAACTGACAGCAAAGCAGTCCTGGGTGCAAGGGAAAGCAAATGGGTCCTCATCTTTTAGCCCCCTGCCTTTTGTCCTCAGGTCTGTCCTGAAAACACAGACCATGTTGAAGATTAACAGAAGACACATGGTTAGTACAAGGGTTAAGTGTGCTGCTGTGGCTGAGTTCCAGCCTTTTGTCATAAGAAAAGCTCTCTCACACCTTTTTCATCCCCATTGACATTTTGACTCTGCTGAAAGGATGCTTGTGGCTGTCTGTGTTTGAGGGAGCGCCCAGAGCTGGGTGTTTGCAATGACCTATACATTTCCACTGGGGCCTGCCAAGCATAACTGCTTCATGAGTGAGCGCAGGAAAGCAAATGGGGCGACTATTCACTACTGGCACCACTGTGTCAGCGCTGGCCACTATGCGGGGTCACAACACAAGACTGATGTTTGAAAACGCATCAACATGAAGGGATCAAAGTAGACAGGACAGGCCTGTTACTCCAGCCGGTTTCAGCCTCTGACCTTACACTTCTCTCTGTAGGAAGACTCAGTGGACTGTTGCAACTTTGTTCTAGACAGGAACCAAGGTAAACAGTTTCTGTTTTGCTGGCAAATGACAAATGATTATAGAACAACACGCTGGTGATGGAGTTACAACACAATACAAACTTCCAAGAGCTGACAGTTTCATGTACTGTGAAGCTAAGCCAAGCACAGTATGCCAGACCCTCATTTACTGGTCCTGAAGTTTGACATGGGGGATTTTGTTCCTCTAAAAGCAGAAGGCGTTCGTTCTGTACTGTATGTGCTAAGGAGTAATCAGTCATGCCTCATAACCCTCATTCAATAACAATGACGTAGTGTTTCTTTCGGCAGAACATGCTCTCTACAATTAAATGAATGTATTGTGAGTCAATGGAAGGGCTTATGGTTCCACTCGTAGTTCTTGCTTTTTTGTATTTTGTCCGGTTGAGACAAAGTTTACATGTGTCACCACAAGAGGACAACATGTTTTGTACTCTGTCTTTTATAAAGATGTGGCATCTTAAGGTCTAGTCTAATGACCCACAGTGCAAGCTTGAAAATCAGAAAACAAAGGCATTACAATAAAAAATGCGGCAAGGAACTTTGCACATATTTATATTTATAAAATATTTCAATAATTTATATTAAAGAGTACTATTTTTACAAAACGGATCTTGGTGTGTGCTTTAACTTCTTGAGAAAATGCAGTTTTGGATTTATTTCATACCATATGCTTCCATGGACATCTTTTTTTTTTTTTTTTTCACTTGAGCATTCTGTGTAGAGCACAGATTTCCCCACTTGCTTCTCTCTCTCTCTCACACACACACACACACACACACACACACACACACACACACACACACACACACACACACACACACAGACAGATAGATACCACAGAGCTCTCTCTCTCTCTTATAAACAAAGAACCGAGGTTCACTTTTTTCCCCTTCTTTGTGTTTTGTGTGTGTTCTCACAGGATGTCACCTTGTGCATTCTCTTCAGCTCAAAGGCACCTCCTCTCACCTCAGAGCAATAATAACTTCCTTTAGAACTTTATCCCACAACAGCATACCAGTGTCATGTCAAAACAGCTGTGAATTGATGTATTGTAATTTAATATAAAGTCAAAATATACACTTATACATATTCAATCTCTCAGGGCTTCTTTAACCATCAAAGATGTGTTGTATGCTACATGACATGAGATTAATTTTGTGCTGTCCTGTGCGCTAAGGGCAAGACTCAGAGCTCTTAATGATGCTTCATTGATTACTGACTCCCTGATTGATTATTTTGCACAGTAAGTAAAAGCTGTTATCAGATCTCTTGCTTCTTATTATTGTAATTAACACACTGTAAGAGTAGAAGCCAATGAAGCACCACTTAATGGCAAAGTGAAAATGAATAAATAGTCTTGGATGGATTCCAGTGTCAAGCTGAATGCATGAAATGGTAAGTCCTTCGTCATAATCTGAGCAAATTTAGCAAAGCCAAAGCTCTTCTTTTGTCTAAGACTGACAAGCAGTTATTACTAATATACTATCATCTAGCTTTGCATTTAAAATGATTAAATCAATAGAGTATTTAATTGCAGAGTCTTGCTTTGCACCCTCTGTAGAAGACATCAATGACAATGAAAAGGTTACTGTGAAGAATAATTGTATGTCTGTGCTAATCTATATATTTCTATACATTTTAACAACATTTTTGCGAACATTTTATCGGCAGAAGTAAAAGTCGTTTCTATTTACAGAGTGCGCACATCACAATATACACTACCGGTCAAAAGTTTTAGAACACCCCAATGTTTCAAGCTTTATTTAATTGAATTTCAAACAGTTCA
>JBBPCW010000106.1:29937195-29950176 GCA_037974425.1 Phenacogrammus interruptus
GTTGTGAACCTTGAGTTTACGGGGGCCCATGGCCACTGCTTGTGCATAGGGCCCAGAATTTGGTGCTACGCCCCTGGCTGCAACTGATACGTTTCAATATCTCAAGAACCAATAACCTTTTTTTTTTTAAAACATTGTGATATGTTTACATTTGATCTCCAAAGTTCCATTTGGCTCGCTCAAAAAAGGCCAACAAAAACCAAAATTGAGCCACACCACCCCCCAAAAAAAAATCAGTCTCAGTAAAATTTTCATTCATAATATCATATAGATGCTATTTACACAGCTTCAAAAAAACATCCATAAGACATCAGCATAACAAGTTATAACATGTCTTTAAACCCCTATGTAACATTAACAAAATTAAAAATTACTCCAAGACCCTTCGACTATAGAAATACAAGTGCCTTTCAGCATAATAAAGTCATACATTAAAGGTTATAATTAAGCTAAAACAGTAACCACTAAAAGTTCAGTTAAACACATAAGAACATATTGCAGTGAGAGTGAACAGAGCCCCTTTTAAGTCCATCATTTTTCAAGACAATATAGTTATAAGTATTGTACAGCACTTAAAACCTACTTGTTTGATAACAGAAATACTGGGACAATGTCTGCTAACAGAAGCACGATTGTTTTTTAACATGGCATACACAAACAACAGTTACCTTGAAGAGCTTTGGACTGGTGACATACGTGTCTTATGTGGGGGCCACAGTTTCCTGGTACTGGGTTAATTGGGCCATCCTGGCAGCAAGCAGCAGGAGAAGACCAGTTATTACTTCCAGGATGAATGAGAGCCAGGCCATGCCCATTGACCAACCAAACGACGTGTGAACCAAAGCCATCTGCTCTGGCCCCATCCTCCTCTCAGCCTCCTCCAGAGCCTGCAGGGAGTAGCTGATGTACAGACTTACACCAGAGAGAGTGAGAAGACCTGAGAATGAACAGAAACACACACAAAATTCCTCAATCTACAATGATCTGCCATAACGAATCCACAGGTGAAGTGAATATCATTAATTATCTGATTTCAATGTCACTTGTCGAGAGTAAACAGGTGTGATGGCATGTGTAAAGAGTGACTTTGCCATAGGCCCACTATACAAGTGACTATAGAACTGGGTTAGAGCACTTTGTTGCTCTGGGCAACGTTCTTCTGGGAAACCTTGAGCCCTGCATTCATGTGGATGTTACTTTGACAAAAGCCACCTACCTAAGCTTTATTGTAGACCAAGTACACTCTTTCATAGCTGTGGTATTCCCTAATGGAAGGGAATACCACTGGATAATGTGCCCTGTCACACAGCAAAAACTGTTCAAGAGCAGTCTGAGGAACATGACAAAGAGTTCATGGTGTTGACTTGGCCTTCAGGCTCCCCAGATCTCAATCCAACTGAGCATCAGTGAGATCTGGTGGACAGACTAGCCCAAACCAAAGTGGCCCAACTTGCAATAGGATCTGCTGATGATTTCTTGGTGCCAGATCCCACAACACACACTCAGAGGCCATTGTTAGTTTGCTGTAGTCAATGACATTTGAGGAATGATCTGTTCACAGACTGTGAATGGATTTATATAAACTCAAATCATGCAATACAGGTACATAAAGTTATGTACATTCATGACTGGTAATAAAAATGACTGATTAAGTGATTTGTCATCACAATAAGATGTTACAGATGTTGATAACTGGCCCAGCATCTCTTTTCAAAGCCAGACTTTTCACATTTTGTATTCCTCAGTAAATGACTTATGAGATCAGAATAGCATTTGGCGAATCTGAATAGTATTGTGATGAATTTGTTTTTCTGAAGGACACTGCTGATTTAGAGGAAAGGTTACTGGTGGCCTGCTGCAGGCTCAGCATCTATTCAGAGGACTATAACTCTCCTTTTGCAGCCTCACTGAACCGCTTGAATACAGAGATAAATCTCTTTCAGGTACTCTTAATTACACTCTCAAGTTGAGTCAAACAATGCAAGCATTTGCCAAAATAGATATAACTCTTATCCTTCTCCAAGCCTATGTGCCAATCGGGATTGCAGTACACTTTATAGTAGCACTCAAGAGATGATACTAGATCCTACTGGTAAGTTTCATCACAGAACCAAAACGCTGACTCGTCAAGCTGGCTGAGCTCTTTTCTGATCGATACAGAATGGCTAAATTCTGCTAGAAACAAGACCTGTTCATTTACTGCCCCATCCAATCAGCAGAGTTCTTGGGCTGCACTGCTGTGGGCAAAGCTCGTATTAGCCCAACACTACAGCACCCAAAGGTGCCCTGAATCTCCGACAGCAGTCATTATAACCAAATCCCGATTAGAGAGCGCCACTGTGGAATTGCAGCAGCGGAACCTAGTCTTGCTGGGTTCCGTTAACTCTGATGAAATGAGAGGATTTTCAGATGAGTCATAAACCAAAGAGGCAATAAAGAATAAAATGAGCGCAAGTGCTAATTAGGAAATGTAGCACTGATGCAGGAGCAAAGAGACTGAATTTGTAATTTACATGTCAATTTATTTAGCAGTTTTAGGTGTGAGAAGACAAGAACTTTTAGAATGTTGTTTTTTTTTCTCTCCAAATGCTTCATTTTTGACCTGCTGTTTAAAAACTGATGACTTTTGTGCTTCTGGGACCTTTCAAGCTGAGCTTGAACGAAATGCAATGCAAATTCCTCTGGTGAAGCAACCTTTTCGTTTTTCATTCTTTTCTGCTCTCATGTTGTGTTCTATTTAGGCCTAACATTTCAGCAACAATAGAAAGTGCCTCAGAATGAAGCATGCGGTGCATCTTTACGGCTCACACAGTCAGTGGGCTATGGAGAGCAACCAATAGCGGCCTATTGTAAGCGTGCTGTTTATATTTAAGATCGCCTTGTGGCTATTTGTTTACAGATGTGATCATTTTTTTTCAGGCAGTAAAAAGAATTAAGAGCGACGTCGTGCTTTCCTCGGACTCAAAAGCATAACTGATTTCACCTAGGCTGTGTTTGAGAAGTGAATGCATATAATACACCTCAGGAAACAGGGACCAAGAGTAATGCAGCCACTCAATTTAACACCTCATTTACATTCCAGGTTTGACAGTGTTAAACACACACCATGTGCACCACATTACCACTTAGATAAGTGTAAATAATTTTTTGCAGTCTGCTACTTATATATCAAGACAAGGAGACCTTTATGCATGTCATATGCTTTGAGGTGCCAACTGAGAGGACTCAGGGGGCAACAGGCTTAGAAATGATCTTAGTTAACAGCAAACAGACTGTATCTCTGTTCTCCTAAGAGAAGGCAAAAAAGAAAAGCTGTGCTGCAAAGAAATGGTGAAAATGTTCTGAATGTTACACTGCACATGAATAATATGACTAGTCATTAAGAATATGCAACACATTCAGTCAGTGCTGGATAGACTATTTACTTAAGCTTACTTAAAAAGTGCAATCTGATCTGATTACTTTTAGACTAATTCTGAATTAGTCATTTCTATTCAGTTCAAAGCATATGAAGATACAGATAACACACTCTACCTCCTTCTGCCTTCTACCCAGACAATATGAAAAGTATAATTACTTTATCTGGGCAGTAAATAAATTTTGCTCATGGAGAAATGCTATATAATATTGAACAAATAGTTGATGTTTTAGATTAATACTGGCTTAAAAAAGGAATTTACTTTAAAAATTAGAGACACAGCTTCCACTTCTAAACGCATTTCCAGCCACTGCACTGATTTGTTTCATTCTGCAATCAGCACACCTGATTAAAACATGCGGCTTTCTGCCAAGATGATCCAATTAACCCAGCTCTGGGAAACTGTGGGCTCTATATAATGTCACCAGTCCAAAGTACTTGAATGTAATTGCTGTTTGTGTTTGCTAGTGTACATTGTCCCGGAATTTGTAATATCAAACAAGTAGGGTTAAAATACTGTACAATACTTAAACCAGGGCCTTTTGCCTTGAAGAGGTGCCCTTGGTCAGCAACAATGTTTAGGCAAGTGCTATGTGTCAACATAGCATCCACATGTAAGTCAGGACTCAAGGTTTCCCAGTAAAACATTCCAGAACATCACGCTGCTTCTGGTGGCTTGCCTTCTTCCCATAGTGCAGCCTGTGATTTGTTAAACCAGGCCACCCTCTTCCCTTTCCCCATCACTGGTGCTTACGTGTCCACTGTAGGCACTTTGGGAACTAGACAGATGTTTTGACACCTTTCTGTCATAGCATTAATGTTTTCTTCAATTTGTGCTATAGTAGCTTTTCTATATACTCTCAACAAATGGGCTAGTCTTTGTTCATTATCCCTACCATGACGCTGTCACCAGTTCATCAGGTGTCCTTCCCTGGACCACTTTTGTGTAGATACTGACCACTACATATGTTAAAACCCCACAATGGAGTCGTCTAGCTATTACACTTCAGCCCTCGTTGCTCAGATCTGTAATAAGGTAATCACTGTTATTCTCTAATAACTGATTGTTGTGTATTGTGTGTGTCGATATGTGGATCTCAAGAGATAAATGTAAGATTTGAGCCCCTTACAAATAACTACTAGTAATCCCCCCTCTCTGTAATTCTGCTAAAATTACAGATGAGCAAAAATGTTATAAGGCCATTCATTTCCCCCATAAAAATTGAGAGATAACGTGCAGTAATAACAGCAGTCCCAAAGCACATAATAATATAATTATTTTAACATTGTAAGACTGGCAATTTCCTCTGCAGTTTCCTTTGTGTTAGTAATCAGAAGCAGTACACTCATCATGAGATATTGGAAACATGATTAGATAATGGTTGCTTTTGAAATCTACCAAGTACAGATTTAAGTATAGCATACATGTACATGCTTTGTCATCCATTTATGGGCTCAGGTTGCTGAAACTTACTGCAAAGGAGAAAATAGGCGGAAGCACCCGTGAGAAGAATCCTGCTCCGAGCCAGAGAGCTGACCAGACCACATATTCCCCCAAACACCAACAGCACCAGACTCAGGGGCAGCAGAATGGCAATCACATTATGCATGTCTGCATGGAGAAAGGTGGATTACAACTGATTAGTTTCAGGGCTGTTCATGCGGACCGCAAACAGAATCGTACAGCCTGTGTTCGCTGTGCTATGCGCAGCAGACAGGGCAGGAAACAAGTTCGTGTCAAATTGCTGAAATTGATTTGAAAAGTGCTGAAACTGTAAATACACAGCTTCACACAGAGGAGCGCATCATGACAGAAAGACACAAACACACACACTTACTTTCCATGTGCTTTGGTGATTCTGAAAAGCTAGGGGGAGGTTCTGAGAAGGGCTGTTCATCTACAAACACACCAGCAAAGAATAGTCATGATTGATTTGGTTAAAAAAAACAGTAGAGACTGTGACAATTTTATTTGCTCATTATTGGCACAATTACAGCAGCTCTCAGTTTGAGGTATAACATTAGAACACAGTCAGAGAACAGTCCACAATTAAAGGTCACTATTAGAGAAGCAAGCGTGCAGACAGGTGTGTGCAAAAGAAAATGAACATACCATCACTCACTCCCAGGAATCCAGAGTGAAGGTGTTTGGGGTCTGTGCTGTTGGTGCGCGTGTCGTCTATAATGTACCAGTACTCCGTTCCTATAGCGAGCGCCAGGAAGCAGAAGCTGAGGATCCCAGTCACTCCAGCAGTGACGACCACCGACCCGAATCCAAGCTTCATATCGAACAGCAGCACAAAACTACCCAAACCTACCGCTCGCCACGCTGATCTAGCAACACGGGGAAAATGTGGTCGAGCCGCTCTTCATTTATAATAGTTCACGATGTGGGAAGTAGGTGTCCCTCGGTGCCAGTAAGGATGTTCACTGCAATCAGCAGCTCTAACGAGCCTCCAGAGCATGAGCGAGCAGGCACTCCGCGCTCCCCCTCTCCAGCGCGCCATTACGCACAGCACCGTGACAAAACTCAGCCAACACACTAATCGGGCAATGTGGCGTTATGTAACGACTCCAAAATGTTGTACACTTTACGGACAAAAGTATTGGGACGTCTGACCATTACACAAACGGGGACTTTATCATTTCATTCAAATACATATTTTAATATGGAGTTATCTCCGTCCCTATTCATCCCAAAGCGGTTGGTGTCAGGGCTCTGTGCGAGCAAGTCAAGTTCTTCCATACCAAACTCATCCAGCCATGTCTTTATGGAGCTTGCTTTGTGCACTGGAGCAGTCATACTGGGACAGAAAAGGTTCTTCCTCAAACGGTGCCCACAAAGTTGGAAGCATGGCATATATTTGTCTGCAGAAGCATTATGATTCGCTAGAAGGGGCCGAACCTAAACCCTGGAAAATAAGACAGCCCCAATACCTTTGTTTATTTAGTGCATTTAAACAGATTTATTCAGAGATCAGGAAGAAACAGACTTCAAATATGAACGAGTCATAGACGTCATGTTCAAAAGATGAAGACATTTGTACAGTTATGTCAATGCATTTTCCAGATAAATAGCTTAAACTGGCCCTAGACTTTAGCATGGTGCTGCATATCCACCAAGGTTAAATGACCTGGAGAGTGGACTGCGTTAAAAGGGAAGCTTTTAACTAATTTGTCAGAGTTACAGAAATCCCAAAAGCTGAAGTGATGGTATGAGAAGATTCTAGTAGCATCAGAGGCCAGTACAAACAGTCCAGCACTTTCAGAACAATTGCTGATATATTATGGTTAAAAAAACAAATAAAAAAACTGTGCCTTCACTTCTTCCTGAAGTACCTCCTGGATAGTCCTGGATTTATTCACTTCCAACACCTGATTTTGGATAACCCAAGGCTGCCTCAAGGAAAAGCTAGAGGTTATACATTAACAGGTACACTCATATATAAATATACTTGCATAACTGAATTTAAAAAGATCATATTCCAGCAAACACTGGACACCCTCTATGAAATCACCAAAAATGGAAATTTAACAGGAGTCATTTCCCTTAAAATCAGTGTAAAGGACAGCTGCTGTGATCACATGATGCAGAAAATTTTAATGTGAAAAAAGGAATACATCATTTACATCAGACAGTTACAATACACAAAACCAAAACCAGACCAGACGACAAAAATTCACACTGAGAGTCTTTCTGTCCACCTTCATTCTTCACCCATAGCTGTCTGT
This sequence comes from Phenacogrammus interruptus, assembly GCA_037974425.1. Classification (NCBI taxonomy): domain Eukaryota; kingdom Metazoa; phylum Chordata; class Actinopteri; order Characiformes; family Alestidae; genus Phenacogrammus; species Phenacogrammus interruptus. The sequence continues at coordinate 29,944,346 of JBBPCW010000106.1, forward strand.
ATGATCTGGCCTCTTTTCAACTTCACAGCCTCTTCGAATTTCTCGATAGCTTGGCTGCATTTCTTTTTCTAAAATAAAAGCACAGGTTACTTCATTTTATTTCACAATTCACTGGTAATTTGTGGACAATGAACTTAAGGTGATGTGATCATACGAACTTCATTTCTGCCAGGGCTTTATGTATTATATATATCTGTATATACACAAATAGGTGACATTATATAGCTTTAATACCACATATTTGTTTAAAAAAAGATGGGAATTGTGGAGCAGGAACGATAGAGAACACCTTGCTAGTCACATACTGATGATGTAGCGAAAGTGCAGAGCATTGACTTGAACTCTTGATAAACTGGTGTTCTTTCAGAATTGTTTAGAGTGATAAAAGGTCAGAATGCTCATGATTTTTTTTTATGTAGAGGATTCTTTATAAGACAGAACCAGGAAATCATTGGCCTTGGGGAGAGTTTTCAAAAGTATATGCAAACTAAATTATACAATGAGAGCATGTGTTAGTTTTTATGGAGTAAAGACCAGCTCAAAAATCTTTCATCTTTATGAACATTCCTGGTGGTGCAAGGTGTTTGAAATCAATAATGTCGGTTAAATGGGGTATTGTTCTACAATAAATCTGTGATTTGAAACATTTTAAACTCAGCTTAACACATGAAGATGAGGATTTACAGTTTATCGGGCAGCACCTCTCCTTCAGGAGTCTTCGTATTGCAGTGACCCGCCGGTTAATGCAGACACTGGGCAGCAACTAAACAACGTTTTTTTTTTATTACATTTTTTAAAAAAGTTTTATCTTTAACAGTTGAGTTTCTGTAAGGTGACATCTCACACTGCTAAACCATGAACCACACTCACATCATGCAGGCACGGGCACTTAAAACATTTTCTAGCACTTAGGTTCATTGCCAAAAGCCTTAGATAGCGCAAGGTGTTTGGCATCTGAGAGCTTTTAAGAAGAACAAAATGAAAAACACGACAACGGCAGCCAATATACGGCTGTTTTGTGTTCATTTCAGTTATATTTTATATGGACATTTAGCAACATTATTTAATATTTGTTACAAAATTCATAATTATATTTTTCTTCATTAAAATGCAATAAAAAATACATATCGTCACAAAAAAGGAATAAAAAAGCTGAGGATATTTGTGGTTTCCACAAACAATTATTTGTTAGGTTCGACTTTGCATGGATTTACTGTATATTTTTCTTTAAGGTCTATCGTGTTCCTCTGGATTCATACTGAAGTTTGAATATGAAACACGATCACATACAGCTGTATATTTAAGGTAACCCAACCAAGTTCTTGGTGAAAGTCCATACTTTTCACCTGTTATTATTGCCATGACTTGCTAAATAGCACCTGTCATGGTAATGGCAAGGTAAATTCTGATCATTCCTTTCCCTGTTCTCAAAATGATTCGTGGATTTGTGCATTTGAGCTTCAGCTATTCTTGATGTTACATTTCTGTGTTCTCTTTAAAAAATGAAGATAGACAACATATTAAGAACTGTATGAGCAAAGCACCAAGTAGAATGAGAATGCTTAGAAGAAAGGTTGACTCGTGATTAGAAATCTCGCTGACAGCTAATGTAGTTATGCAGGGACTTTCCCCAATTTTGCTTAATTCCTGGAAAATGCAATATAACTTACAATAACAAACTTCTGTCTCTCCTTCTCAAGTCTGAGAAACTCCTCCACGGTCAGACTCTCCACTGACTTTTTCAGCGCAGTGAAGTTGCAGGTGGGAGAATGTGATGAGTGCTCCTTTCTACAATGAAAAATGCCCAGGAATGTCAAAAAACTTTACGTTACACAGTAAACATGCAAAGTCATTATTATAAGCCGTTAACCACATAATTGAGGAAAATATTCCAGTCAGGTACATAGCTGCTACCAGACTGTTTTAATACATTATGGCCCTTCAAGACTTACAAAGGATCATCCTCAGGCTCCCAGCCCTCCAGTTCTTTCAGACAGAAGAAGCACTGGGCTATATCAGGACTGTTTCCAGAGGGTGTGTGAATGAAGCCAGCTTTAGCCATCTACAACAAAAAGCAGTTTCAGATAAAAATTCACAAAACAATCACAATGAACCATGAACAGAGAGAGAATGGCATCAGCCATGAATACATACATTCCGAACTAGTTCGTTTTTTAGGGTTTGGGCTTGGCCCCTTACTTCCAGTAAATGACAATCTTAATGCTTCAGCATACCAAAGACATTCCAGACAATGCCATGCTTCCAACTTTGTGGACACAGTTTGGGGAAGAACTTTTCTATTCCAGCATGACTGTGACCCAATGCAAAAAGCGAGTTCCATAAAGACATGCTGGAGGAGGTCAGTGTGGAAGAACTTGACTGGCCACAAAGAGCCCTGACCTCATCCTCATCCAACACCTTTGGGATGAACCAGAACAGAAACTGCAAGCCAGGCCTTCTCGTCCAACATCAGTGCCGAACCTCAAAAATGCTCTACAGAACGACTAGGCACAAATTCCACAGAAAAAAGCCTTCTAAGAAAAGTGGAATCTGCTCATGTAATTTATATGTAGTAATATGTGTATATAGTTTAGATAACAAAGCCTACTATGAAATAAATCAACAAAACAGGACATTTATTTCAATGACTACAGTATTATGACAAACCCTGTTTTCTAGCAGCAGTCATTAAATGTGCAAAAAATCAAATATAAGCAATAACTACACTCTATGGACAAAAGTATTGAGACACCAGACCATTACACCAACAGTGATTTGAATGACATTGCATTCAAATTTGCATTTTCTCCTATAACAGCGTCTCTTCTTGGAAGGTTTCCACAAGATTTTGAAGTTTCTGTGGGGAAATCGGTGCCCATTCATTCTGTATAGCATTTATGAAGTCTGGCACTGATGTTGGAGGGCCTGGCTCACAGTCTTCCACAACAAACCCATCCAACCATTTCTTTATGAAGCTTGCAGTGTGTCCTGGGGAATAGTCACGCTGGAACAGAAAAGGTTCTTCCCCAAACTAAGGTAAGTTTTTGTTCGAAAACAGACTTGGAAAATATATACAAAGACTAACAGAAGTCACGATCAAAAGTGAAAGTGACAATCTGGTCATACGTGAACACACCACAGCACACAGTGTGAACAGCACGAAATACTTCTTCTGCATTTAACCCATTCACCAAGTGAAGCAGGGGGCAGATACGAACACAGCGCCCTCCTCAAGGTGCCTAGCGGTCATGGGAATCGAACCCGGACATTCTGATCACAGGGCGAATGCCCTAACCACTAGGCTACCAACATACAAGGAAGACACTTGTACAATTATTTCAGTGTATTTACCAGATATGCTGAAGCATTAAGATTAACCCTTTTACTGTAAATAAGGAGGTCTAGCCCAACCCCTTGAAAACACGTGTCCCAATACTATTGTCCAAAAAGTGTAATAGACAATGGTGTAACTCTACTTACATTTTCGGGAGTACAAAGGCAATCCTCCTCAAACGGCCACCCAACGAAGGTTAACAGCCTGTTTTCATAAAAATACATATTTGTGTGGTCGTCGTTTCTGAGATCCATATTCTTAAATGCGATAAAAACCTGTCTTTTCACAGAAGCGGCAGCACCGAGCGGTTCCTGAGTAACTTTAAATTTTCGAGCCGAGCTCTGATTGGCTGAGCGGTGTTGACGCACATGCGCTGTGTCCTTTGAAATAGCGCCACCTCGTGAAGCTACTGGGCCAAGCAGGTTTTGGTAGGAAGCCTCTGTTTCCGTGAAATTTCAGTAGTTTTCACCTTTTTGGAAGATGAAAATCACTGAAATTACATTTGTTAGCGTCCCACAGAGTAACAGAACAACTTATTAGGGTCCTATCCTGTGGAAGAACTGTCACTGTCTTAAAAAATACATAGAAAAATGCACAAAAAGAAAAACAACTGTAGTTATGAGTCTGATAACTTGTGTTTTGAAGTGAAGTGGCCCCTTTTAGTTATGCATGAACACACCACAGCACACAGTGTGAAATTCTTTCTCTGCATTCAAATCCATTCATCAAGCCAAACAGCGGACAGACAGGAACTCTGCAGAGTGTGGGAATGGCACCTACTCAGGGGTGTCTCAGTGATGCCACCAGCAGTCCTGATATTCAAACCCACAACCTACCTCATGAAAAGAACATGCTTTTAAACTACGTTGCAAATACAACAGAGGCTCTGCTTGTGCTAAATGTGGTTTTTGAATGCCCATGTTGTGGAAAGGCAGGAGTAAATTGAAGTCAGACTCTCCTAACAAACCAAGAAATAGTTAAATATTAGTCAGCTGAGAATTTTTATTGCAAAAAAAAAAAACAACCCAAGGTTCAGAGCTTAATGACAGCATATCTTGCAAAATGACACTTGTAGAATCGATTTTTCCGCTACATTAAGTCCACGGTTGACCTTCTTGTTTTCTTGAACACTAGTGAATTCACTCCTAAATCACAGACAGATGATTTTTATTGCTTTTAAACCCCATTTGGAGAAGGAAAAACCAGAAGGACAAATTGCACATATCTGAAACTAAAAGAAAAACAGTTTGTGGCTGAGTGGTAAGAGAGAAATGTTTTTTTTTTTAATAGTTAATGAGTTTCTTTGGTAGCAATTTACACATGATGAGGCCTCATTTTCAGTAAGAATAATGATAACCCTCTAATGAAACCTTTTTTTAATGCAAGAGCTACATGCTGTAATTTCTTTCACTTCAAATATTACGCATGCAGCACTGTGTAAATTCAGGATATGACCTAACACTCAGCTTTTACGTCTATTAGTATTGGCAAGAATTAAACTGGAGGAAGGCAAATAAAACCATAGAGGGAGAACAGACAGAACATACTAGACATATTGGTTAAGGCCCACTGGCAGAAGAAAACAGGGGCTGTGGGTTCTTGTAAGGTTGTGTAGTGCCAGAGAAGAATACTTTCGAGGACAGATTGTTAAGTATTGCTAAATATAAACACAAACAAGTGAATAATACCTGTATAAATATGCTTGTGTGATAATTACGAATTTAATGCAGTTTAGATCTAACAAATGTTATAAAATGTCAGGGGAAAGTTAAGGGTACCCAGTCTTTGCTTCACTGTCAAGAGGCATCCAAAAGTCCAAAGTTAGCCTATGGGTATTTCAGAATACTGAGACAAAAACTAATGCTGATGAAAAGAAAAAAATCTATTTTTTAACCCACATAAATGCTGCTTGATTTACAAACCTTCATATTCAGACATTCCATATCTCCCTCCGGTTCCACAGTATGTCCAAAAGTTTCAGGTGGCAGGAGAATGAAAGTTCCCCCAAAAGTCCACAAGGTGTCAGTATTCCCAGAGAGATGAGTTATCTGCAGCCCCTCCATCACATTTCAGTGTGCCCCCCTGGTCTCCACGCAGATACTTGCCGTTCTTGCCCCTTATTCCAATGCGACCATGTTCTAAGAACTCAAAGCAGAAGTCTTCAGGTGTGTCTCCATCAGAGCACACCATGCCATTGTTGGACACATACCAGAACCTTCCCTCTGCACCTGTAGAACAAGCATATCTATTAGACCAGTGGTTCCCAGCCTTTTTTCCTTGATGCCCACCCTGCCAGTCCAAGACAAGCCAGCCCCCACCCCCCACCCCAACTCCTACCTTCATAGATGCTCAAAAGAATAAAGTGATTAATTACAAACTTTTATTTGCAAAAAATAAACAGCGGTTTTAGGTTTTTGTTCCTATACTCTTATACACACACACACACACACACACACACACACACACACACACACACACACACACACACACACACACA
>JBBPCW010000106.1:29950276-29964843 GCA_037974425.1 Phenacogrammus interruptus
TCTCTCTCTCTCTCTCTCTCCCTCTCTCTCTCTCTCTCTTTCTATCTCTCTCTCTGTCTCTCTCTCTCTCTCTCTCTCTCACTCTCACTCTCTCTCTCTCTCTGTCCCTCTCTCTCTTTCTCTCTCTCTCTCTCTTTCTATCTCTGTCTGTGTCTCTCTCTCTGTGTCTCTCTCTGTCTCTCTCTCTCACTATCACTCTCTCTCTCTCTCTGACTCTCACTCTCTCTCACTCTCGCTCTCTCTCTCTCTCTCTGTCTGTGTGTCTCTGTCTCTGTCTCTCTCTGTCTCTCTTTCTCACTCTCAGTGTTTGTTTATACTTTATCATATACACACATTCCAGGAAAACACATAGTAGCACAGCAGTGTTCACACATGGTAGACCAAGGAAACAAACACACACACACACACACACACACACACACACACACTTATATTTGTGACTTTAATGTGGACAAATATAATTCAGTGCAGATAAAACTGTGCGCACCCCCCTAAGGGGCCCCGGACCCCAGGTTGGGAGCCACTGTATTAGACTGCCTGAAAACTGCTTTGGCATGAATTGAATGATCCTAACTAAGTAGAAACACTGGCAAACATATCCAAGTATCTGAGATAAGCAATTTATATTCCTTAGGATCTAAACCTAGACTAAAAATCAGCTTCTAATATTGAAGCAGCACTGACAGTGGAGTTTGTTTCCTGACTTGGCTTAATACATGGCTCAGAAAAACAGGTCTTAGTATAATAAAATAAAATAATTACCTTTAATATGATATGCCCCATCAGTGAACTGTAACGTGAAGATGTCATAAACTGAGCGATTGGCATCCAGTGTGTTAGAGTTCTTGTGATGGCACACATATCCATTCTCCCCTCGTAGAATCAAGATGGGCCTGTTGATCAGCTTCAGAATCAGCTTCTCATCCTCTCCTGCAACAGGGATGAAATTTAAAACAAAGAGTAATAGAGGCACAGTCATCCATTACAGCAGGGGTGCCTGATCTTATCTGCAAAGGACTGATGTAGCTGCAGGCTTTGGTTCCAAACAAGGAGCACACCTGATTCTACCTGATTAATCTGCTCTCATGTGAGATCCTGCTTTGTTTATAGTGAAAACTTGAAGCCACCTTTACAGATGTGTTTTCCTACACAATAGCAATAAAGCACACAAGATCTGCAAAATCGAGATTCAAGATTCTTTATTTGACATACTTAGTCATATACGTACAACATGTAGTGAAATGAGCCCCTGAGTCGGCACATGAAACTGTGCAATATAGTTATCAATAATTTTCATTAAATTAAAGAGAAATTTGAAGAGGCTATTCTAAGATAATACAAATGTATGGAAAAAAAGCATATTCAAAATAAATGAACATTACAATAAGAAACACAATCAGTACAATGTGCAAAACCATTAATTATCTCTGGTCAAAGTCAATGCATACGTCATTCATCTATGAACCAAATGGAGTTTCTTGCTTCAATATAGTGAACACCAGAGCTCACCTATTGAGTCGCTGACTGCAGCGAGCTGGCCGTTCTTCTTGGTGCACACATATTTCCCATTACTGGCTCGTAGTGCCACCCTTTGTCCAAGCCAGACAATGTCAAACATGGTGTTGGCACCTCTGAGTAAATGGAGGAGAAAGAAACACTCTATTGGGCTTAAAAAGGTCATTCAAATGTATTATGCCACCTATGTCACAACTTATGTCACTATTGCACGCAGTAACTCCAACCCATGATTTGTGTCAACAAGTGTTTAGCAGTAATTTCATGCATTTATCTGCGGTATTTATATTCATCTCCCTTACTGTACTTTTGTGCTTTTTATTTATTATTTTATAGTGTTCTTTGTGTCTGTGCAATTTTATCTGGGATCATTAAAGTTTCCTGATTCTGATTCTAATGAAAAACATCATACATGACATGTGCCTACAACAATTAGATCCTACTTACGCTTCGGTTCCTGTGGACTGGATGCCTCCATGAGCTACAAGTGTCCAGTAGTTGCCTTCATTCGTCCTAAACTTACACTTTTTGCTATCTTTATCAATCTCCATCTGAAACGTCTCCATGTCTGTTTCATCGTCCTGATTTGCTGAGATGCTCACCCCTGCAGAGAAGCAAATAGAAAAACATGACTTTACATGAGTGTTACAAAAGATTGGGCAACAATTAAAGTTTTTCAGCGTGATTAATCGCACGGTGTCTGCAATTAATCACAATGAAATGCATTGTAATACGCAAAATTCAATAATTTTTTTAACAGCAATGTTCCCTTTAACGTAATTGCAGTTAAAATGTTTCTTGCAAATCTCAACCTAAGCATTAATGTAATCAAATCAAATACAAAACTAAAGCTGTTTGCCACTGCAGGGCATTCATGTTTTATCAAGTGCTCAGCATGGTGGGGTGTCCTGCTCTGGACCCTTTAATATAGTAGCTGCAAAGGGTGTCCCATTACTTTTGTCCATTACTTTTGCGCACACAAGCACAAAAAAGCACCGAAGTTTCAAAATAAAAGGATTACAGAAACCGGTGTTGATGCGCAATTAAGTAATTGTAAAAAATGAAGTAATTAAAAAAATGAAGGTGCCCTAATGGTTCTTGGCATAGATGCATAGTTCTCAGGAAAAATACATTATGGGGATTTTCCTTGAACTTAAAAAAGGTTCCTTACTCCCATGCTATTCACTAAAAAAGACTTCTTTAAAGAACTATTCAGTAGAGGGTTAGATTCACCATTTCATTAAGTTTGCCACACAGAGTTCTGGAATGTCTGTTCTGAAATGTCTACTATGCAATATGTTCTCTGATTCATTCATTTGCTGTTTCTATTCAAGCTGTTTCCGTGTGAATGAAGTTTTTTTCCATCACCGTGATAAAACCTTTACATATGGCATTTATGACCCTGGCCGGTAAAGAGTCTATGCTACTTTATGCTGTGTTTCTGTGCCAAATAGCTCTAATAGCTCTTTATGCTGAGTTCTTTAATCCGGAGAATGAGGGAAAAAAACATGAGAAATACAAAAGGATGCATATTCACGTGAAACCTGCACACATCGGCTTGTTTACAGGCCCTTAGCTCATTTACAGCGAGAATGTTAATACCATCACACTGCCTGGGACTGAAATGTTTTGTTCAATGCTTCATAAAACTGTGCTTAAGAGAGCTAATGGACTTGTTTAGCAAGCTAACACCAGTTAGAAATATCTGTACTTAATTCATCCAGCTTAATTTAGACACATAAAGAATAAGTGCAAGAAGAGAAGAGTGCATATAACACACCAGCTGAGAAAGGGGTGAGAGTGTCGTTTGGGCATTCAAAATATTTTTTGTATTTTTTAAAAATATTATATTATATTATATTATATTATATCATATTATATTATATTATATTATATTATATTATGTATTTTTTATATTTTCTAAAATATTAATATATTTTTAAATATATTTATTAATAACTTGTTTAGCATTTCAATACTACTGTTGTTTATTATTACATATTAATTACATAGTATTGTATATTATTACATATTAAAACTAAATGTATGTTTAGATGCTTTATACAATATTTCAGGAATTCTTTAAGGATAATGTGAATAATATGATATAAAAATATAAGTTTAAGCTTTATCTGTTTCATATATTTTAAGTTATCTACCTTAAAAATTAAATTAAATCTTAATTCTCAACATCTTTTATTAGTTATAGAATTTCTTTTGCGCAGCACTGACAAGTTCTAAAATTTTTAATACAATGTACGCTGGTATAATAGTGAACACTACTGTGTAATTGAATTGTACCATACTGCAGAAAACATGATGCAAAAACACCAAAGCACAGGCAACTTCCAAATAAATTGAACATAACTAAATAATGTTTATTAAAAGCACTCAGATCTCAGTCAGATATCTGAGTAAAGCAGATTTACAGGAGAAAGAAAAAAACCTTTATATTCATTTAAAATCAACGAAAGGAGTTTTTATAGCATTGCCGTTGGTGGTTTTATCATGACAAGAAATGGCAGCTGCTAGCTATTTTAAACAAAACAAAAATAGAGATACTGTTTTGGTTTAGGAAGTAACTTGATATAATAATTATTGTATAGACAATTGTAATGCATACTCCTATTTATTCTCTTGATATATGTAATATTGTAATTTCGTAATATGTATTGCCACGGAGAATATATATATATTCTCTGTGGCAATATATAATTTTTCTTGCAAATTTTTTTTTGCTAATTATTAATTTTGTAACATAAACTTTACAAATAAAGTCAGCTACATTTCCATATAAAATATAATTGTATACATTTTTTTGTACTGCCCAGAGAACACAAAGTATGCACATATTGGGATGGTGAAATACTGCTGTACTCAGAGGTGGGAGAATTGACAGTAGCCACTCTGAGAATACTATTTCTCTTTGCTGCTGATTGGCAGCAAAAAGTAATGCATTTTTAAAGTAAAGTAATGTAATGTATTAAAATGTAATGTAATGTATCTCAGCCATGCTATCACAGCGTGCCCCGCCCCCTCGACTTCAGGGCCCACCCCTTGTTTCAGCATGCTAGAATGTTCAGCGTTCTGCCCTCTCATTCACTCCAAACTTTTCACGGACGCACACACACGCGTTATGAGAGCCACGAAGACAAAGGAAGAAACAGGCTTAGAAAACACGTCCCGAGTGTCTCTGTCAGCGTGTCTTCCTCGTTTCGACCGGTTAGTGGCGAGAAAGCAGACACACCCTTCACATTAAAGCGTTGATTTACAATTTTTTGGTGCCAAATAATTCCTGTGGGTGATGGAGGAATTTATGCCCACCTCTAATATATATACAGTAAAACCCCAGTTTAACACGGTTCAGGAGTCGTGGATTCAGTCACATGCAGATTTTTTTGGAAAACCGAACTCATAGTTTAAAATAGAAATCCCCACAACAAGGCAAAAACAGCAAATACGCCTTTTTTATGGCAATAAATATAATTTTTCTTGATGTTTTTTACACAAGGGGACTCAAGGCAGGCTCTAGATGACCTGGAAGCACCTTTTTACAGCGTGATATCACTGCAATCTCCAGGAAACCCTTCCAATGAGCCCTCATTTGTATTTTTAGCCTGAGTAGATCAGGGGTTATTTCCCAAAAACTGATCACCTCGCCACGGTGTCCCAGTACTTTTGTCCAGAAACCTTCCAAATAGCATATCTCAGCTTTACATTTTCTTTAAGAGTAATGCATTAAACTGAGTTTCAAATTAAATTAAAGTGATCTGGGAGCATATTTGGGGGGAATGTTAGGCATTTTTTGGCATTTTTATACCAAAACACAACAACACGGTTTTTCACGTTACACAGGTGCTCTTGGAACGTAACCCTCACGTAAAGCAGGGGATTACTGTTTATATATATATATGTACAGGGGGTCCTACGTAAAAATATGCAGAATAAGCAGGATAGGCAGAATATGCAATATGAGTGATGTAGTATGCTTATCTAAGCTCAAGTTTTCCATTTGTATTGCTTTGTTTGGAGACTTTTTAGTCTTTATCATGACTTCGTATAGAATAGTTTAGTCTTAGAATAGTTTATTAACTCAGGCTAGGGTGTGTTTCGACTTACACCAAAATTCGGGTTACATCACTGTCTAGGAACGGATCTCCGTCGTAACTTGAGGACCCCCCTGTAGACATATAATGTGTGGCTGCCACCAAGTGCAATCCTCTTTAAATAACACACTTTCACATTTTAATGCACAAATACTGCTAACTTGTTCTCATGTAGTGCAATGGAAAATATTTTACGCATCGATTATATTGAAACTAAGCAATAAAATTTGCAGAAAATTTTCATATTGGAGTTTGTTCCTTTAGAAAATATCCAAAACATGGAATGTGATGGGGATTTTTAAAACATTTCCATACCTATTTTTTCCAAGTATTTTTTGTAGATTCTGTCTTTCAGAGTTGAGGTGTACCTACGATGAAAAATACAGATCTCTCTATTCTGTAAGTGGGACAGCCAGAAAAATTGGCAGTGTATTAAATACTTATTTGCCCCACTGTGTATAATGTAGAGAATCCTTTATCTTTTCAAACTGACTTAAATAGCTAAATAAACCCACAACCCTGTTTGCATAATGCCTTTGTCATTTAATTCTGTTGTGAAACAAATGACATGAGTCAAAATGCCCTGGACAGATTGCAATTGCTCAGGCCCAAAGTGGATGCATCCAAAAATACCCCTTGATTATTTTCTTAATCCTTTAACAATCCAGATCCTGAACCTCACCCCCTACCTCTTCCACTCTCTCACCCTTCCTCCTCTCCTGCCCCTCCTGTCCTCTCTCTCTCTCTCTCTCTCTCTCTCTCTCTCTCTCTCTCTCTCTCTTTTTCTGTGCTCTCCTAATGCTCTGTCTGTGGAGAAATGCAAAGCCACACTGTGGGGCTCAATAAGCAGCTTTGAGTGGCGTATGTACAATCCTTCAGTGCTGCCACCCTAGTCCCTGAACAGAGAAGAAAAGAAAAGGCTGAAGTGATGCCTGTGTTTTTGATGGGACACAGCAGGAAGCCAGACACATGCTGAGAGAGTAGCCAGGACTATCAGCACAACCTGCAAGCGTCCATTGAATGGCTTTTCACAATTCACAATTTTATGCTTTCTTTGGCATATTCCTGCATGTGCATTTCTGGGCGTTTGTCATCTTGCATAGAACTAGTTCTTAGCATATCACGTTAGCTGTTAGGATCAAGACCATATTTTACCATTTCTAACAGCCCAAGAAGCACCTGGGCTATTTTTGGAGTACAAAAAGCTTTTTCTTATACTTTTTGATCAGGTAATATATCACTGCAGCCCTTCATATCTTTGTCCCGTTACACTTCATTATCCAATTTCATGTCTGATTCTGCTTTACTTTTACACATCAGATAGAAACAGAGAGCCCAGCTGTGTCTGGACTCTGCCCTTATCTAGTCGTTTGATCAGTTCTCCTCCACAACATGATGACCACTGAGCTCAATCCTGCACGCTTCAGCATGACCTCAGGCCCATCACAGAATACTCCCTCTCAATTTACTAACCCATTTCTGGAGAATGTAACAGTACCCAGAGATAGAGACAGACCAAAGGCCCTCTGCAAACTGGGGCAAGTAGATCAGAGTATGTAGACCTTTTCAGGCACCTACACCATTACATTAAAACAATGCAAATGGATCACACACATGCAAAAGGTACAACATCGTACTGATGATCCTATTATGCATATTAAATGTACACTGCACTGCCTTTCCCAGGGCCAGGGGAAAGGGGGCATATTTGCCTATATTCATGACTTTTAAAGAAGGAAATTCAAATAAAAGAGCTGGAGTTAAGGTAGAGTATATGAAGTCAATACAACTTAATACAAATCAAATTCCTTATAAAATGTACAGTCATGTTCCCCCAGCTAAAGGTACTGAAGATGTCACCCCAGTGACAGCATTTATGCCCTACAAGGTACTGATACTGTATAATCTGATCAGAGCTGAGGTGAACGGTTCTTAGAACTGGCCGACAGTTCGTGGTGTTGGTCCACTTGGAAGTAGTCCACTGCTAGAGTGTATCAAGACATTTACACAGAGATTAATTATAAATGGTAATGTAATTCCCCAAGCTACTGTCTCCTTTGTTTTACCAACTGTCATTAGCTAAGTGTCAACTGTCAAACTAGCTTTTTTTTCTGCTGGAAGTTTTTTTTAAAGAAAGTATTATGCAGACGTAGATGTGCACGCAGACAGCATATCTCCTCCTTTGGGCCCTTCTCTTTTTCACGATCTAGGCAGATTAGCATACCCCAAGCAGCGCTGGAAGGTGATGAAGTACGTGGTAACAGATCTGCCCACTAGAGCCCATGCCATCTTTCCTACTTTAGGGGATAAGCTCTCGTTTTGGAGCGGCTCTCCATCACCTCAGTCACCTCAACCCCCACATCCTCTAACTGCTAGAACCTAATCTTACTCCCAACCTGTCCCAGCCAATCCAATACACGGTAACAAGTCCCCAATCCGAGCGAAGTCATCCAGATGATCAGAGGAACGGTTTTGAAAAATTGCCATTCTATGTCACTTCTCATTATTGATTACAAGATCATCTGAGCTTGTGTTGCATCCTAGAGTGAGACGCCCAGGGCTTAATGAACCCCAGACCTGCAGAGCTGATTGGAGGACTTGTCGGAAGTCATCTTGGCCTCCCTTCATCATGCAGCTACTCTCTGGGAGAAATGAACTGCTGCATCCATTAGCAGAATTACTTTAGCTTAATTGCTTTTTGTATGGGATGAATATGCAGTAGATGTTGAGAGATGCTTCTTTCTCATTAGCTACAACTACTCCATCTGCTGTGCACCATTTTCCCCCTATTTCTCTCCCACTACCAAAACATCTAAATTTTGGTGATGCATCACTGCCTCATTTTTCATGGGACGGATTTTAAATTTACTGTCAATATTTCAAAAGCAGAAATACACCATTATCATTTTGGGGGTTATTCAGAATTCATCATTCAGGCACAAAAGAGTGAGACGTGCGGCACTGGATTATTTATGCAATTGTCTCTTAGGTGTATTTGTTAATTATACATCAATTTTGTAAAAATTAAGATACCACAACATTACTAAATAGAGTCTCTGAGGAAAACAAGAGCAGCAAAAACGGCTTTGTGGCACTCAACATTAAGTCCTATTCCTGGTCCTCACAAATGATTACCGGCATATGCGCATGACATAGATCCCATTTTTCCCCATATAACATTTTTAGAGAGAAAATGTGAGTACGACAGATCTGCCAGTGCATTGTGATTGGTCCGTTGAATGATTAATCACAGACCACAAATAATAAAATGTTATTTGCCTATGACAGTGGCTGTTCGTACGATGCGAGGATAAACTATATCCAGAACACTAAGACTTCCATGGGGGGAGTAAATGCTTTTGATTTATGATCGTACAAGGGTGACAACAAAACCAGCGTGCCATCCAGCCTTACCAATGAATTATGTCTCCTCTCATTGTATTAGTACTTGATCTTTCTCTCCATAGCCTCTCTTGCTCTATGTAGTACACTTTCACACTCGCCATTGTCTTTCTTCCCCTATTGGGTTTATGTCTGTTGGCCCAGAAGACCGGCCCTCCCTGAGGATTCTATGATTTGCGTCCCTATTGTGGTCCATCTCATTGCCTGGTCCCCAGATAAAGAAAAGCAGCAGCAGGCTTGTGTTTCTGAAAGCAGACTCCGCCATCATTGAAATGACCCTGTCCAATCAATTATTTATCACACCTTACCACTGTTGTGTGTGTCTCTGTGTCTGTATCGTTGTGTGTGTGTGCGCGCGCGCGCATGTGCATGCTTGTGCATGTATCAGTGTGTATCCATGAGCATCCTCTTCCTTCCTTCATCTCTTATCTCAAGACTAAAAAAGGAGGTTGGGGGGGGGGCGGGGTGGGTGCTGCTGTGTGAGAATGCATGAGTGTGTGTGTGTGTGTGTGCGCACCCACTGCAAGTGTATGGAGTGGATTGAAGAGAATGGGATCTGTTACTGACCCAGCTTCTCTTCCCTTCAGTGCATATTCAAAGCCAATCAGTTTCTCCAGTAATTTATCTATTGCAGGTGGCTCAAAGTGCTTACCAGGAACACTATGCTGGAGATAGTGGAAACCACAGCAGCATGCAAGGTTTACATTACACTATCGCTGCAACAAGCAGCGCAACTCAGATGCCTGGTCAAGATGGAAAACCAAAATATGCAGCATGTTTGATATCAGTTTACTTAGCCAGCGAATATAAAACAGCAGCATCTGGCCGAATAATAAAGCACGGCGCAGCTGAGGAGACAGTCGCAGTACATTATACAGCTAAGGTCAAGCTCATGAGCAGAACCTTTTGTTCGCCAGCTTTCCAATATTTTTACAGCACACAAAACTGCAACACTTGCTGTGCACTAATGTGGCAATGCATTTCTTCTAAGACACAAACACAGACTGCATAGTGCAATAGAACACCATTCATTAACTTTATAATTATGGCATTATATGAAAACACTGGTAAGAAGAAATAACAGAGTCAAACTAAGTACATTTCAGGTTTTTCAGTGAACAGTTTACTCTGAATAGTGTCTTTCCAGGACCAAAAGTCAAACAATGTTTCCAGTTCTCTTGGAAGCCTTTCCAGAGAGCATCAAGACAGTTTGTTAATGTCAGCTTTAAATCAAAGTGACTGCAGTTATATCTAAATAATAACATATACATTTTTACACCATAAAAATTTAACCTCAGCTATTTTAACAACATATTTTAACAGCAGCTGAGATATCCCACCATGTGGTCTAAACACCTGACAAAAGCGGAGCAGAACAGTTGATGAATGCATTTTAAAAAATGACATACAAATACATTGTTGGGTTCATGACCAATATATATGCTACATGTTTAAACATCCTTTTTAAACGAGTACATTCGCTTCTTTATGGTGCAGCAAACACTGTCACATGCATTCAGTTGTGCACACACAGATTAAATGATCTCCAGAAGGGCAATGCAAATAAAATATGGCAGCTGAGCATGAGCCTAAGGTCAACGTACCCAATGCCAAGCATCGCCTATGAGGATATAAAGCCATTCACCTATGTTCATACAGCTGAGGGCTTAATTGCACTGGAAGTAATGTGATGATGTACAATGTATAAACAGCCAAGGGCCACTAAAACAATCTCAGGAGATTTTTATAATTACATGCATTCTGTTCTTCAGTTGGTCTTACCATTAGATAAAATACACAACTGGTATACATATAGAGAATATTTCATAATGATTATATTTTAAGACTGTCGAAAAGTAACCTTGTGGAGATGGGTAGCCTATGCAATGCAAAATAATGTTTTTTAAAAATCTTACTTAAATCATTAATATAAGAAAAAACCTAGACATTGAAACGGAATCCCTGTTCATGTGTGGGATAGTTGGGTGGTGGATTCTGATAGATTCCCCAAACTATTTACCTCAATACTGAGTTTCAATCATGAAGCTGACCAGCTCTGCATTTCTTTTGGACCAGTGCTAAGCTTGCCTGACAAAATTGTTCATTCTCTTAGGAGTAGGGTTCAGTCAGACTGAGGGACCCTCACACCTCATAATCATCTCACAAGATAGATGCCTCTGCTCTTTCAGACACAGAGCTGATGTGCTGTAGAGGTTAATAAGTGTGCTGTCCCTGTGAGTAATAAGCAAATAGTGAGATACACATGTGCCTGCTGTCAAAAAAATACCAATCTCACCTCTTGACATTTTTTGTGCATTTTATTTGCATCTGAACTCTTGGAAGATACTAAAGGAAAGTTCTTGAAAGTGAGAAGACAGATTTACTAAACCAATGGAGATGGTCACACTGCTACAGTCACGGCTAGACGGAGAAAGTGAAAACCCTTCTGGGATCACTTCTTGAATAGAAATGACCTCAGGATATAGCGGGCCGCGCTCCTCTATAGCACTCAGCAGTTCTCTAGTCTCAGTTACCCACTAGGTATCAGTTGATTGTGACAGAAGCAGCAGTAATGAGGTCTGTTACACAAAACTACTATGAGAGAACAAAGAGAGTGAGACATAGGGAGAGACCTGTGCCATGACATCACCAGGTTCACTGCACCTTGCACTTCTGGGCCCTATTTGAGAATTCATTGGCAACTTTGGGGACCAATGAAAGATATTCTGTTAACCAATTCTGTTTTCAATATATTCACCTTAGTTTTAGCCTTTTCAAATTTCTCTTTCATTTATTGCACAGTCTGATTGGCTGACGTGTTGTATCACGGTGTATGTGGCAAAAAAAAAAAAAGATTCATAAATCTTGAGTTTGTATTTGCAGCCTTATTAAAGTCATTTGCAGCCTTATTAAAGTTGGAATTGACTGTCTGTTTTAGCCTTGCACAGCCAAACCAAATGATTTGCTCTGGTATTGCCTCTGGATTGCCTTTAATCTTAGATCTATGTTGGGGAGGCTAGAATACTGCCAGCGTTACTTACCTTGTCGGATTGAGACAAATCTGTTGTTGGAGGCCTGAAACACCACCTGTGGATGGCTTTCCTCCAAATCAAACAACTCATCCTTGCCTGGCTTGGAGCATCGTCCTGAACGTAGGGTGCCTGTTGGCCCCATGGGGCTCAAGTACTTTCCTTCACAGTCCTTGAAGGCTAATTTGCCGGATTTCAGTTCCAGGGTATATCCTGTTCCACGACCATTTTCAAAAGACAGCTTCCCATCATTGCTTAAGAAACGGCTGTCACTGGTCTTTAGGCAGTATTTGCCATCCACATAGACCAGAGTTAAGAGGGCATCAACACCCCATGGAATGTTGCTGTCCACAGCTATTTCACCGTCAGGTGCAGACAGGTGGGCATAACGCTTGCGGGCTACGCTTAGCAAGTTGGCTTGTGGGTGCAGGGCCAGGTGCATAGCCCAGAGTTCTGCCTCACCAATGGTCTGAGCAAAGCAGGACAGGTAATCCTCTGACCCTCCAAAGAATCGCAGGTGTGGCTCAGACTGCAGGGCCCAGCGGCCATCTGACTGTGCTACAATCAAGAACCTGCAGTCATTCTCTTGTGTCTCAGCTTCACAACTCACTTTGCCATCTTTGTCAGAGGCCAGGTAACGGCCCAGGTGGCTGCGCAGGTACACTACCTGGCCATCCTTCTCATCTTGCTCAAGTGTCCAGATCTGCTTCTTCTTGAGACTCGGAGCTGAAGCATTCAACTTGAACCCAAATGCCTCTGCCGTCAGGTAGCGGTTCTCATAGTTAATCAGCCCAAACTGGAGCTTCAGCGCTTTATTGCCATTTGTGGGCATTGTGGGCATTCCACTCAGAAGAAAGCAGGAGGCGACTGCAAGAGCAGAGATGAAACTGACTATCAGAAGCGTTATCTAGCCTTTCTTTTTTTAATTTACCTCCAAAAAAAGGTAACTGTCAAAGGATGAAGTCTGCTAAAGCCTCCTACTTATCTGTTTGTCGGGTTTTAAACTTCCTGTCTTCTGATGAATATCTCTCCTTTTCTTATTAGTTTGGTCCTTCGTTATTTCAGTGTTGTTTTCCCCAGGTCCTTGGCCTCTCCTCCAAGTAAAAAAAAGGCTGCTCTTGTCTTGCTCCCCAGAGAGCTTGCTGAGGCTCTGGGTTTTTTTTCTTCTGTTTCCTAATCAGCTCAGATTAAAATCAGCAGGACTCAACACCTCAATCCAGTGAGCTGCTGACGTCACCTTGATCCCACCGGTTCTTTCTCCTCTGTCTCTCTCACTCCCTTCCTCCCTGTTCTCCTCTCTCTCGCTCCTTCTATTTCTCAGTTCACCTCACCAGCCTTATCCTACGTCTCAGTCTGTCTTTCCAGCGGCCACCTGTGGGATTACTAAATAAACGATCTCCTAAAGCGATGCTGTCCAAGGCCAAGCAGCTCAGCGTGACTCGGCTTTTGCTTTCCCTCTTGTCTCGTCTTTCCTGTCTGTTTGATGAATTCCTTCTTTTTACTCCTTCTCAGTCCTGTTGCTTCATTTATATCTTAGTTTTTCACCTGATTGGTCTCCAGGTTGATTGGTGTGCCCTTTGAGCAGGGACATCCTTGGATGAGAAAAGGTGGCCTCCAAGATCTCACCAGGCAGGCTCTTAGCAAGACTTCAGCATTTTTCCTGCAAGGATGGCCAATCAATATAGGCCATTACTAGCATAAGTACTACCTAGCACTGTTGCTACAGTCTTGCAAAGACTTATTTCTTCCTTAGTTATTTGTTATCCTTTTAGCCTAATTTTTCTTTAGTGTTAGTGTAATTCCACAGACCCTAGTGAGGCCCTGTAATCCACCCTTTCTGTGGTCCCTGTGTCTTTATCCGCAGCCCCAGTCTTCAGCTCTTTGCTGATGGTGAAGGGACACAAAGCTAGGTAACCAGAGCCCTCCCCCAGCGATAGTGGCCTGGCAATGGGGATCAGTTTTCCAGCACACACTTGGTATTGAGTTACATAGCTTCTCTGATTCCAAGCTCTGTGGTCCATCTTTATAGGGGTCTTTTCACACATGTGTTACGTGTGCATACAGAAAAAATATTTTTTTTTCTTTTAAATAATTTCATTTTTATCAATTTCCTAAATCTAAAAATGAATATAATGCTGTCTAAGCTGCTATATAGCAGCCTGTATAACCCTGTTTAGGTAGGATGCAATGTGTTTTCTGTCCATTTCAAATCTCAAACATATTTGTCAGGAAAACACCCTCCCCCTCCCTTCCCCCTTCCCAATTGGAGTCACCCCTAATCTTCCTTTCAATTATCCCACTACATTATTAGCCCAATCTAATCCACTAACAGCCCCCAACTCCCTTCCCTCGCTTCTAGTGTGTCTTCAAAACAGGATCTTCCATCTGTCAGTGATTGACCATAGGAGTCTGAATAAGCCCGAATAAGCCTGAATAACACACACACACAAACACACACACACACACACACACATACACACACACAAACACACACACACACACACAAACACACACA
>JBBPCW010000106.1:30010302-30023331 GCA_037974425.1 Phenacogrammus interruptus
ACACACACACACACACACACACACACACACACACACACACACACACACACACACACACACACACACACACATCTACTATGTTCTTATGTGTGTTGCTTTATTTCAATCTTACCTTCCTCTGAGCTCTTGTCAGGCTGTAGTGGAGAAGGTGGGGCTTTCTATGTCCCTGTAGGGAACCCTAGGCCTTCTTCATATGGGTTATCTGAGTCACCAATGGAGGGAGATAATCTCTGCCACCCCAGATAAGCAAATACTTACTTGCAAATAAGGAGTTTGGGTGGACCTTCATTTGACTTTTATCCTTATTATTGTTTCTCAAAGGCCGGCATGGAAATGCTCAGCCATTTGCACATTTGCAGGTGCTTATGCTTATGACTGGTGTGTGAATAAAAAAAAAACAATTAACAAAAAATAAAACAAAAAACCATTTATGAACACCAACAGAAAATATAGTGTATCACTTCTGCTTCTTTGCTGGCTGACGGGATTTTCTCATTAATGACATTTAAGACTTAAATGGCCCTCATTTCCTGCTGAGGCACGAGGGAGAACAATGTAACACTAAAATGACATGCAATTTGACAAAAGAAGAAAACGGAATGGTTAAAAACGATGCTACTGGGGCCACTGTGATTTAAAAAAATAATAAAAAGCCCACTCCTCAAAATAAGAAATAATTATGGGTGTAAATCTCATGCAGGATGTATTTAACTAAATGTTCTAATCCCTTCACAATGTTGGTGGCACTCAGCTCTCTGTGGGGAGTGTATCAACTTTCCTTCACACACAATCCCCTGCTCCCCTGTGCTCCTGCAGTGGGTGGGAGAACATGATATGATTACATTACATTCTTAATGGGTCTATTCCGTTCCAAAATTCGAACATTTATGCCACCTGCAGTGCCTAGAGGCAAACTCCCATTTACTGCTTTCTTTTTTTTCCTTTCCACATCCATGTCCCCACTTTCTCCCCTTTTCTTCCTTTGTCTGTCCAGTGCCCACACAGAACCAGACGTTTGTGATTATGAAATCAGTACAGCTGTGTGAAAGACCTGGAGTGTCATGAAGCAAGTTCAACCAGAGACTCTCTGTGAAAAAAACGTATTAGACCTGACTCATCTTGTAAGTTTTGAGCAAATCTTGTCAGACCTTGACCTCAGTGAAGCTGGTCCGTGTTTCATGAGTTTCCCTTCAGCAATAACAAACTGTCACAAGCACAGCGCATTACGTTACATTCATTTGGCAGACGTTTTTATCCCAAGCAACTTACAGTACAGGCAAACACTCCTGTGTTTCCAGGACAGTGTGAGAACCAGTGCAAAAGCCTTTATGTAGCACACGTCAAGCCATTGATCTAAGTAGTATGAAGCAATCTTTTGAAGTGGAAGTGACTATTCTGTCAAAATTCTTCCTCTGTATTTAACCCATTCACCAAGTGAAGCAGCAGGCAGCCAGTGTGTGGTGATGGTACATTGCTCAGGATACCTCAGAGGTGCTTAGCAGTCTTGGAAATTGAACCCACAACTTCCTGATTGCAGGGCAAATGCCCTAAACACTCGGCCACTCCCAGAAAATAATAAGACGATGTACAAGAGGCATCATTGTGGAGAAAAATATTTCTCAGCTTTGATTTACACTTGAACAAAAAGTGGCATGTCCAACATTATTCATACCTTTTGCACACTGTCCCAGTCTGTGGGAAAATACCAGTGGAGACGTGCAAAAAGCTCCTCAGCAGTTATAGGAAGTGTTTGATTGCTGTAAGAGCCAATAAAGGCTTTTCTATTGGTTATTGAGAAGGGTATAAATAATTTTGCAAATTTTTTTGTTCAAATGTAAATAAAAGCTGAGATATATTTTTCTCCACAGTGATGCCTCTTGTACATCGTCTTATTATCTTCTGGGAGATGCCTGTGTCATTTGCAATCAAGAAGAAACTTACTGGTTGAGTAAAAGTAACTAGATCAAAATTCGCCAGGGGTATGAATGATTCCGGGCTTGACTGTACTATTGCCATACTGGTGCGGTCAATAGAGTCAAAGAGAATACACTGTTTGGGGAAAAGGATGCAGGCATGTGCGGAATTTGGCTGTACAAACTGACAAAACACTCAAAACAGGCACCGCAGGATAACCTTTCACAATGAAGTGCCGATGTATTGCATTTGACTGTTATGTAGGTTAGTGAACTTGAAATATTCCTTCAGACTACCCTGAAAATGACCTAACACTATCCTGATGATGGCCACCTGAGGAAAACATAATGTTACTGAACAATTCTTAAAGCACTATGTGACTTAATGTAAGCATGTTATTTACTTGACAATGACCACAAAGGAAAGTTCGGTCCATAGCCGCCAGATAGAAGGATTTTCAATGCTTACCCAGCTGCCCTAGAGTCCAATTACTGTGGTGTTATTAAGGATATATTAAGGATATTTGCAGATACTTGAGTGCTCATTTGCAAGGCCAGTATTTTAATACTGATTTCACTATTCAGATTTTCTGTGCAACATGGGAACACAGAGAAAACTGGCCAACAGTTCAACAAAGCACAGATTTTTTTTACAGGAATTTAAAATGTGATAATTTTTCTAAAATATAAGCAAGTCTAAAAACTATACTTCAATATTGTGAAACATGCCCAAGATATGTTGTTAAGGGCATGACAGTGGGGTCTATTGCTAAGCAGAATAAAAACGTTACTCTAGCTGGTGTCTGCCAGCTCAAGAAACAAAAGTCTTCATAACTGCATCAGTACCCAACTGTAAACATGTTAGCTTAGTTTATTAGCTTATCTAATCCAGCCTCCATTACTCCTGCAAACAGTCCCTACTCAACATCATAGCATTTATTTCAATAAAAGAACGCATAGCATTATATTGAAATAGTAATGTCAATTTTTCAAATAGATTTGACGTTTCCACCTTCCTCCATCCTCAAATTTGATTCGAGAATTTCCCAACCGCAGACTTTGCATTTGACATTCCCTTCAATTAGATCTGCCCTGTAACTAAATTGAATTAAAATAAGTAACCAGCATCCTATTAAATCTCTCACATGTATAAAAAAAAAGCCAAATTAATGTCAATTAGTTGCAAAGTAGTCAATTTTGTACAGAAGTCTGTATCTCTTAATACACATTTGACTTCTATTACCACCAGTGCTTGAAGTGGGAAAAAATAAGTGCAGGAACTGTAATTTTGATCAGTTTCAGTAAGTACCGGAACGCAGAAAAAAGTGGCGGAACCCAAAAGAGGAAAATACAGAAGTTCCGAAACTGCGTTCCGGCCCACTTCAAGCACTGATTACCACCATCCAATCGTGTGAAATATACAGAGTCCAGCAGCTCATTTTTCAAAAAATACCTGAATATGTAGACAGTGGAACATTTATACCAATAGAAATGCTACACTGCCTCTACTCTGCTGACTGAAGTAATAATTCACCTCCTTTATTAAAAAGCGATATTATATTAGAGGTTGACGCTAAAAAAAAGAGAAAACCTCACCCTGTTTGGACCATTAACTGTTTATGATTCCAAACATAACCTGCCCTGGAGCAGGGGAGTGTTTCACAAAGTACACTTGATTAGATATCATTATTGTCTGAATATCTTAAGTTCAAAGTTGAGAACTGTTTAACAAGAATGTCTCAGCTCTTTTCCAAATTAATGTGATCGACAAAACGTTATTGGGGTTGGGTTTGTTTTCTAATGTGTGATTTTTATGATGTTGGTATTAGACACATTCATCCATTCTCTCTCTCTCTCTCTTGCTCATGGCTGATGAAAGAGATTAGTTGGGTTGGTGGAAGGTCACAGGAGATCTGTCCCTTGTTTGCTAAGTTTGAGTTATTATTGCAGAAGCAGCAATCAGAGGAACTCTAGCACAGGGAGGCTAACAGGGTGAGTGCTGTTCTCTGTCAGATGAGATCAGAAGTTCCACTATTAAGTGCTAAAGTTACTGAAAATGTCCACAATCTGGATTCAACTGCCTGTGTCAGTGTATTTATGTCTGTGCTGCACTACAGACTACTTAGTGCAAGCCATACTAGGTTCAGGATTCCTTCGGAGACCCCACAACAAATAGAAAACATGGACTGTATACTGGAACAAAAGTTCAGAACAACAAGATCTTCATTTCAGTGAATCAAAACACTCGAAACATAACACTTCAAGGAATATCATTTTGGAATCATTTTTTTTAATGAAATGCAACACAAATGCAATAAAATTAAGATAAATAACTTGTCTAAACAATGCAAATATCTTAGAGTTATATTCCCCACAATGTCAAAAAAGTACATTAACCCAAAAAAAATTAATTCCCAGTGGGTCTCATAGTCAGGATGGATGATGATTCCACTTTTTTTTTCTTTTTTCTGAGGCTTGAGCAACTTTCTGGCACACGGCTGTTGCCAGCGTCACAATATTCAGCATTGAATCCAGTGTTTATGAAAATAACATCTTTTTCTCATTTTTTATAGACCCAAAAAAGTGACTTGCATGGATTTTCACATCTGATTTTTTAAAGCTTTTGCTTCTGCAGTGTAACAGCGACAAAGTCGTTTAAAAAGTTAGTCATTCTTAAGAACTGAAAGGCATTTTTGTCCTTTTTCCACAAATCTACACTGAACAGTCTTTACAGGCTTGCATATCGAACAAACGAACAAACAAAACGAAAGTACGAGAAAGACAATGGAGAAATGAAATAATTTTTGGCAAAGCAGGAATAAAAGTGACGAGAGGCAACATTGAGATTTTAAACCACCCTCTCACGCAGGTTCTGATTGTCCTTCATGATCACGTGACACGGGCCTTCTGAAGCCTTTCAAGTGCCTTTTCATGTGCTGCATCATCCAACTTCACCACGGCACAGCTGTTACCAACACTGAGCCCCCCCTGGCAGCAACATTACAAAAACATTGCAGAAACATTGCTAAAATGAATATTAAAGCAAATGAAACGGTAACTGCACCATAATGCGTACGGACATTGTCAATTATCTGAAATACATCAGCCAATAAAATTGCAGGGCTCCCATGCCTTATAAACTATTTACAGAGACTTCACTCATTTATTGCAATCTGTAACATAAGAGGTGCTTTGGTTTGTATTTGGGAGGCCAGATTTCTACCTATACTCTATCGATCTGGCAATACAGTGACCTATTGACATTCTTGTGTGTCCTGACTACCGTAAGAGCTTTTGTCGCCTTTGTTCTGCTCAAAACAAAACACAGAGGACAATGTAAGACACAAATTAAATCTGAGACAAGGCTAAACGTAAAGGTAAAAGAAGTTAGGAAAAAAAAAAGATCAAGCAAGTGGGCACAGATAGCCTATTCCCCGTTAGTTAACCAAAAGCTGTGTGGACTGTCCTGTCCCACCTTTGCAGTATTAACTCCTCAAGACCCCGTTCCCAAAGAACTGGTCATGTACAGTGCAGGGATGGCGTCTCTTTAATCACACATCCTCTCAAAACAAAACCCCCCAATCTAACAGTTCTCTCATTAAAAAAATAACACAATCAAGAGCAACAAAGAGGAATAGAGTTCTCTCTTCATTTATATTATATTTACAGTTTATATCTTTTTATATTTATATATATTTATATATTTATATATATTTATATATTTACACACATCAAATAAAACCATTGTACAACTATACACCTGAATAAGAAGATACAGTAAGCAAGAGGTACTGAAGTGTATGGCTTGATTAAAAAAAAAACAAAAAAAACTTTTTTTTTGTTTCATAGAAAAAAAAATCACAAATTTTAACTTAAAATTATTTTGATGTTTAGATATCTGGGCATTACAAAATCCCTGGAAAAAAAATCCCTGGATGCCCAGAAGACGTCATTGGATTGGGCTGTACACCTAGGATAGTGGCAGTCTTGACTAAAAGTGCCTTGAAGGGCTTCGAGTCATCAGGGTGACAACCAGCTCCATCTCTCTGTGGCTGAACTCTGTACACACACTCACACACACTCTCACACAAGCACACGCGGATACACCATGCCACAGTTTTGGTCCACTTGAGAACAGTCTTCATGTAGTAAAATTGATTATCACGACCAGTGTAAGGTGAACACAGCTCTGTTCAGGGTTTCCATAAGAGTAAATCTGTGATTCACATCTGCCTCAAGACGTTAAGTATAAGTATCCCGCTTAGAATACGTCCAGTGCCTCATTTTCGCTGAGAACTAAAATATCATTCCTTGGCTGTTGAGTCTGTGGGGTGTCACCCCAACTTGTCACCCCTTAAAGACCCATTACTACACAAAGTTCTGACTACAAAAGCCAAAATAAGTGAGATGCTGCCTCAAAGACAAGTGACAGCAGCTCTAGCTCCCATTCCATGGAGTGCTAGTTTAGTGTCCAACTGTGGGTCTTGATCTGAAACCATTCTGAGCTCTGTAAAAATCGATTGTCAGCCCTTTCAGGATCCTCCTTCAAGGAGCAGGATTTCTCAGTAGTACATCCATATAACAGAATACTAGCAGATGATTGATACTCCTTCAGCTGTGACCAACTGGCCACTAGTGGGGTCATAGGTTCCAGCCAGGTAGTATAAGTCCTGGCTGTTGTTGTTGGGCTTCCTCATGTGGCTGAGGCGCTCGTATTCAACACGACTAACCACCTGGCACTTATGGGAGATGGTCTGGACGTCATTTTCATCCTCATGACAAGACTGGTACAGGGCGTGCTGAGAAAGCAGAAAAGGAAGCACGATTAAACACATCTTAAAGAATGCAATAGAATCTGCTTAGTAAAAAAAAAGATGGAACTGGTGGGTACCTTTCCATCTCGATGCCTTTTGCCAAGTTTAGTCTCTTCAGGATGATAAAACCACTTCACCTTTACAACCATATTGCTAGCCCAGGATTCCCAAAGGCTCTCAATGCGGCCGATATAGGGGAGGTGAGGTCGGCCAGAAGATAGAAATACAGCACAGTCGCCCACTCTGATTGTGTCCTTTCCCCGCACTATGGCCTTATAGAAGAGTTTCCGTGCCTTTCCCTTCAAACCTCGTCTCTGATTACAAAGACAGTTCAACTAGTTAGTTTTTCAAGGTCTACGTTAAGCTGCACCAAATACATAAACAACGCAAGATCATTAAAGGACTTACCTGAGTCGGGTTCCCAGACCACCTCCATAGCTGACGTGCTGGCAAAAATGAAGAAGTTGGTGACCTGTCTGAAGAAGACATTTTCTGCTTTTTGGGAAAGTCCTTGGAGGATTTGGATTGTGCTATAGACAAGGAGTTGCTGGGGATAACTTTTCTTCTTTGATGTTTGCTTGTACCATTGCTGACCAAGGCTTTTGGGCTGGAGACAGGCATAGTTTTGGCACTAAAAGCATGTCGTGGCAGGGCAGCTGGTGGTTCCTGGTGTTGCTGCTGTTGGAGGACTGTATGACGGGAGGACAGGCAACCCTGTAGCAGAAGTTGAGATGCCTCCTCTTCATCTGAGCTGTAGGAGGAGTCATTGTCAGATGAGCAGACACTCGAACTAGACAGTGAGCCTGAACTTGATGAACTAGAGGAACCTGAGGATGAGGAAGAGACAGAAAGACGGGAGAGAAAACGTCCAGTGTTGCGCATTGCTGCTCTCCTCGCATCTTCTTCTTCATCTTCATCCATGTCTGAGTAAGAGCTGAGGCAATCACTATGGCAGTTCAAGCCATAATCTGTATACTCGCCAAGGCCTAGACCCTGAGATTGCTTGCGCATGCCAGATGAACCCTTGACAAGGTGCCCACTACTCCTCTTGGTATCTTTTACTAATAGCACTTGTTGGGAGTAGTCCATATGAGATGCGAGTTCTCCCATGCCTTTGCCCCCAGAGCCCTTTTCTGTTCTCCCAGCTCTAGATTCAAATTCTGAATTCCCAAGAAGCATGAGCGCTTTTCCATTCTTTGTCTTGGGGGAGGTAACACCTTCATGGTCCAATTTGACCAGGTACTCTCTCCTGTCTCCTATCCTTTTCCCCCGAACATTTGAGGTGCTCTTGTGATTAAGTAATAATCCAGAAGATGGATGCTGATTACCAAACGAAGTGTATCCATTAGCAATGCTGCTAAAGGAATCAACCTCAAAGGACGTGCTAAAGATACCTTTAGCTGGCGTGGCAATGGGGGAGCCAAGCAAGGGGCCAAACATGTCTGTCTCCTTTTCTTTAAGGGTTCTCCTGGACAACCCATTGAACTGGAACAAATCCAAGCACGGTCTCTTTCTGGACACGGCAACTGCTGGCCAGGTGAGAAGAGAGGAGGCACTCCCAGTTACATTCTCAGACAGACATTTCTTTGTTGGTAAACTGACTGACTTGGGTCTTCCTGTAAAGACAGAGGAAAGGAAACAGAAAAGGTATGAACAATAAGTACATTAAAGGCTTAACTCTATTAACAATATTATGACCTATTTACATTTGTTACATTTGTTTGACTAAAGGAGCCCTTTCACATAGACTCGGAACAAAAGTTTGAAATCAATATGTCTGAGAACTTCAAACGACTGTAAATCTGATTCCCTTCCTTTGTTGTTCCTTCTCAGATAAGATCTGCTGAGTGCGAGTATTTGGACTGCCCCATTTCAGCCTTCAGTTAGTCCTAAGGCATTTCTGTGAACTGTACAGTTGAATCATAACACAGCCCTCAGGTACCTCCATCTACATAGTATTTGTCCTATCTGTCACACCTGGTTCCCCTTGTTAATCAAACATCAAGCGGCATAGGTTTGTAAACAGTGTTTCTGGGAAACTGTAATTAAGAAACTGTATGATAAATCTTAGGGAAAGATTAATGACAGGGAAGCGGAACTGGGTGAAACGGTGTTATTGGCAAAAAAAAAAAAAGCAGTTACATTTTGTTATTATACTGCATGAACCTGAGGAATTTTAATTTAATTATTTAGAGCCATGTCAGCCACAATTGTTTCACTCACCTGGTTTTGCCTTGATGATAGTCTTGCCAGGTTCTGTGTTGCCATGCCACTCTGAAGACCCATCAGCCTGCTGAGAGCTCTTCTCCTGAGTGGAGCTTTTACGTCTTCTGCGAGTAGGAGAGGTCAGGAGGGCTGGAGATGGCTCTGCACCTGAAGATCACAGATCAGACGATAGGTCTCATGACATATTTTGATATAAAAAATTGTGTAGATTAACACTACACTGTCTGCTTTGTCCTTGAATAGGAATAAACTTACAGTATATTTGGTACCCAGGGGGAAGAAGGCGAATGTTAGGCAGAGAAATCCAACCTCGATCTCCATCATCAAACTCCACCATGACACAGCCTTCCTTCTGCTCCTCTCCAGGGCCACCTGTGTAAGACCCCATCAGTGTTAGAATTTCAGTAAGCCAAGACCCACAGAGAGAGAAATACTGATTTTTAACGCTTATGACCCTTTTGGCCATATTGAAACATACAAAGGCAAAGTTAACTGAGAAAAAGTGAAAAAAAACATTGCCATACTTGTGTCCATAAGCAGAAGAATATGGATTTATTTTTGAGTTAAATTTGATGAAAATTACTATTGTGCATGCAGTATTACTTTGATTTCAACATGCAGTCATAGCATGTAAATGAATGTAAATTAAGTATTAGCTATGTAGTGAAATATTTAAAAATGAGCTTTGATTCATATATCAAAATGGAAGCAACGACTTTCGACAACCAATGGTTAAGTGTGTGAAGGGAGTCTGAGAGGTGTGTTTTTACCTCTCCGTACATTGCCAGGATACAGACATCTAGAGCGCTCGCTCCAATACGCGCACACTCTTGTTCCATCAGTAAGAGTCTCTACTGTGTCCAGTCGCACATCCAAAACCTGACAAATGCACATAAACCATGTATTTCAGTCAAACATGCTTCACTAAACCACACAGCATGTACAGAACCTTATAGATGGTGGCTAAAAGATGAAAAACAAGTATTACATTCAGTCAGATGGTGAAGGCAAGATTAAATGTATGGATTCAAACAGAAAAACTTTGACTCTGTGGCATGGCACTGAAATCCAACACACTATCTCACACAGACTGTGGCTCACACACCCCTCTGAGCCCGCCCATGGGCAGCCCTGTCTCCTGAGAGCTTGTTTTGTGATTTGGTTCCACCGGACACTTTTTTCAGACTGAACTGGGTATCAAAAGACAGGAAATCAGCATCAATGAATGGGCGTCTGCATGGGAACAATGAAATAAAAGAGGGGGAAAAAGAGCCTAAATCGATGACTTTATTGTGAAGCTGCCAGCTTCCCTCCTACTACACAGTCTGCCCTGGCACAGACAGTGCACTGAGCGCTCTTTCAGGCCAGGCTCAAACAGGGTTGCTGTGGTGAGGGCCCTTTGACGGAGCAAGCAGGTGGGAGATTTAGTTCTTGGCCCAGATCTGCAGGTAGTGCAGTTGGAGGCAAACAGCTGATAAGAAACTTCATGGCGGCAATGAAACCTGGAGATATCAGTGAAAGAAGAAGCTAATGTGTGCTTATGTGTTAAAATCAGGTGGGAGGTCATTTGGGGCATATAGATTTTAAGGTGTTAAATCGACTCTAAATAACACAATTAGACAGCAGTAAGGAGAAAAAAAGAGTCTAAGGGAGAAAATTAAATGAATGGATAGTGTGTGTGTGTGTCTGTGTGTGGGTGGGGGGTTATGGGGGGAGGGTTTGGACAGGTAAAATTAGCTGTCATCTTCCTTTAATTACAAACTACAGGCAATAATCCTGACGCACTGACACAGATACACACACACACACACTAGACCGATTAGGTTACTGGTAAGAACAATGCCAGGCTTGCAGGTAGGATGGGCTGCAGGGGAAGCTCGGTTAAAAAATGGCATAAAAGCATTCAGCATGAAAATACTGTTTGTGCTTTCTGTATATCATTGAAAAGTAGATCTATGGTCCTATATTTTCAACACTCCCAATTAAGTTATTTCTTCTGAGAAAATCAACAAAATCATTTAACCTTTCTCTCTGCAGAGAACTAACCAGAATATGGTATTTTCTGCTAATTGCAGTGTCTGGTTTGTGGATTGTATCCGGGAATTATGTCATTTGAAATTTTGCACAAAATGTTGAATTTCTGGATTGTGCTTCATAATCTTCCTCCGTCTTTTGAATATGTCAGCGAGCGAAGCTGGGGTTGGGGAACCGGGCTTGCGATAGGCGGTCCCTCATGTCAAATGCTCACTCAGGCAGTGAGACAGTCTCTTTTTTTTCTCCCCATCATGAAACAGAGACGGAGAGAGATGAATGAAAGAAGCAACGCATGTAATGTATTCAAATGAATGCGTGCCAACAAAGCGCTGTTGGTTTATGGTGTATAATCAGCTCCCCCTCTTCCCGTCGGCTTAGATAAACTATGCGTGTAAGTGTAACCCACAGTTCAACCCCAAATATGTTCATAAATAAATAGATAAATAAATAATAAAACGAGCTCCCCTGTAAATCCCCCTGAGGGTAGAGCTGAACTAACGGGGAACAGTCATGTGCAGTAAGCACCTGTAACAGTATATGGAGGGATACAGTGGACTGCTGGTCCGAATTAAGAGCAAGTCTCTAACCTGGAGCAACACACTGACAGCAGTGCCAAAACAAGAACTGGGCTCTTTCAGCAAAAATACTGGAACTCCCCCATGGAAGGGGACACACACACGTGCATACATAAACTCACACGCATACACACATCCCAACATGCTGGATCTCGACATTTATTACAACCAGATGTTGGAATGTCTCTCTACTGACGAATTTGTGCTCAATGAGATAAAAAATTAGCAATAAAATGCACATATGTAAAATGCACTGCACGCCTTAAGTCAGATTTGAACCCCTCATACACCAATCATGACAATTTAAACAGCTAGCAGCCAAGAAACTGCCTTTCTCTGCGCACACACACACAAACAACACGCTCACATGCAGATGTTTTCCTTTAAACTGCCTCTGCAGAGCCAGGAGAAGGCATGTGTAAGGATGCCTGATGGGTCAGGCACAGCTCATGCCTGATATGAGTGTTTGTGCGAGAGGCAGTCACGTCACACCGTTTTGAACAGTGGGCCAGCGGCGGTATTAAAGGGTTTAAAAGAGTCTCACCGCTTCCTGAAGCAGCTGTTCCAGTGAGTAGATCCTTGGCCTGTTTCCTCTCTCGCCTTCAATCACAATGCTGTAGCTGTGATCCAGAGAATCAGAGGAAGGAACAGAGAGTAAGACTCCTGTAAATTCTGCATGCTTTTAATAGCAAGATCGTATTTCAGTGGCCATCAACCTATTTCCTTTCTAGCATTTTCTTTTCTTCCACATTTGGTTTTAGACAGCACTGCATGAACATAGAGAGTCTTACATGTCAGGCAGGTCCAGTGTGTGCACGCAGGCAGCGTACAGCAGCTCGTCCTCCTTAGAGATCAGCACTTTCAGCCCGTCCCGCAGAGCCTCTTTAGTCAGGACGCAATTAGGCAGAGCTGGACAAAGCACAGACGCATTCACACGTGAGAGCCCTGTCCTAAATGAACGCATTTTAGTTCTGCCCTGCACTTCTGTAGTCTTGTGGTGTCTGGTTTTGTTGATTGCACCATGGTTCTAGAGGAGCATTTTTTAATTTCACTGTCTTTACTTTGAATATTTGACTTGAGAGTAGTGATGCACCGAAAGGATTTTTTTTTTGACCGAAACTGAAAACCGAAAATGGGGAACCACTTGGCAGAAAACCGAAACCGAAAACCGGGGGGGAAATCCCTTATTATTAAATTATTAAAAGAATCTGTTACAAAATTATGAACATGCTTATTTAGCATTCAAACAATGCACAATGTAATATATAATTTGAAATAAAATATTTTACATGGCCCCACTCATTTATAGCCTTAAATTAAGAAATATTATACAATGAAATATTATACAATTAAATATCTTCTCTCATAAAACAAGTATCCGAGTGCATTATAATATTCTGATCATAGTGCATGAACAAAGTGCATTCAGAGCAAGTGCTTTAAAAACTGGTGAAAGAACAACATTCT
>JBBPCW010000106.1:30178494-30189132 GCA_037974425.1 Phenacogrammus interruptus
CTTCATGGGTGCATTTTGGTTTTTCTTTCGTTTTTTTTTTTTTTTTTTTTTTTTAGTTTTAGATGCAACACAACATTCCAATTGGAGAAAAAAAACTGTCTTGTGGGGAAATTTTGACTTTCTGCTTCTTTGTAAAGAATTATCTTATGTCCATTGTTTCTGGGAAGCTAATATTGAACCAAGAATCAACCAAGAATACCCTAGGTTTACTGTTTAAGTATTGTAAATTTAGCTGAAAATTCATTTAACATGGCCTAGGGCAGCGGTTTCCAAACTTTTTTCTGCGCACGATGGGGCTGACGTTCCCTGCTCCCGTTTGGAGCAGGCTGTCTATGCAATGGTTCACTTCACTTACATGCAGTGAGTTCCCGTGAAATGTGTGTTCTCCAATCGATTAAGTGGAATGGATTCTTTGGCGAAACCGCGCTGGGTGAACTAATATTTAATGTTAAATGTGGGGTGGTCCAAATGAATAATTCTGAAATGTGAAGGGGACATGTCCCCTTCAGATTGAATGGTGATGATGCTCATGTGAAAGCACACTGAATTTGTAAACTAATAGCAGAAGTTACACATTGATGAACCTAAAACTGTCGCTGTTCTCTGTCCAGCTGAAGAGAGCCCAGTGGTCCCTGTGCCAGTAGAAAGTCTGGACAAACTAAAACCTGCAGTGGATCCTGCAAGGGAAGCATTGGTCCCAGAGGAGAAGGACCCGGCTGAGCCACCCCAGATTAAAGGTCCCATAGAAGTGCCTGACAGGAAGAATGAAGAGGTACAGCTAGATCGTCCTGAAGCAGGTATTGCTCCACAAGTAACTATAGACATCTTGTAGGTCAATCAGTTATAGTCAATGCATTGACAACTTAGAACAACAAGCATTAAGAACAGTAGAATAAGGTCATTCCTTTTCCAAGTCTTAATTAACTCTCTTCAGTTCATTAATTATTGTCATCACTTGAGTCATTTGAATTTTTACAGAACACCATAGTTATGCTTGTAGGTTTGCTTTCAGTCTGTGTCTCCCTTGCTGAATTAAAGTTTTATTTAACTCTAGAAACATAATACAATCAAAACAAATTAACTTGACATATTAAAATTAAAGCAAAAAAAAACATATCCCTTGCAGAAGCTGCAGTCCCTGATGGAGAGGCCCATCGCCATGAGCCACCCATTCCTCACGATGAGGTACAGATAGAAGAGCGCAAGAATCAGCAGGAGCTTGATGAAGAAAAGAAACAGCCTGTAATAGAAGAACATATGGAGTTGGCCCAGCAGAAAGCAGACCAGATACATGACGTCCCTGAAGAGAAGGTGGAGGTGGCACCTAATAGGCAAGAAGCTGTACAGGACCAGATTGCAGTAGGTGAGGATCCAGAGAACGCAGAAGAACAGAAGCAACCAGATCCAGTGGTGGTGGTGCAGAAAGATATTGAAGATCCATCTTTAGTAAAGGAGCAGCAAGCTAACAATGGTGCAGCTGCTGAAAGGAAATTAGAGGAGACTGATAAAAAAGCAGCTAAACCCGAGGCTGGAAACGGTGCGTATCTTTGACCATCTTGCATTCATGCTGGTGTGCCCTCTTGGCGAGGGCTCAAGATCTTAACCTGTGGTATTTGTTTGGTCTGAAATGGCTTAAGCACACTCAGGGTTTGACATGAGATTCTTGACCTCATTCACTGTACAGATCCTGAAGCAGTGGTCCCTGTTGCTGAGTTGCATGATGGGGCTCCCATTCAAGAGCATAAAGAGGATAAGAGCCAGGATGGGAAGGAGGCCAGGGAGGGAGATGGAGACAAGATGGAGGGTAAGTGATTTTTATCTAACTGAGAGTTTACTAAACTCACAGATACAGAAAAAGTCCTTTTGGCACACCTGGAATACTCAGACACTTAGACTGTATAGTTTGCTGTCAGGAATGGAGCTGCTGAGCCTCAGCCCTTAAAGTTTCTATTTTCATAGTGTTTTATTGAAATGTTCTATGGCACAAGTGCCTGTACTGCGTTTTGCTTATTGTGCAACAATTTTCTGTGTGTCTGTGTATTGACTTTTTGCCAGTGCTCACATGACTTTATACAAGTATGCCAGAGCTAGCCAGTAAGTGCCTTTTGTGACTCAGCGAAAGGAGTAAGATGTGGTGTGTGTATATTTTGCCTTAAGACATTCTGTTTCAAAAGTCAATACCTCCCAGTTATGACTGTGTGTGTATGTGTGAGAAAATAAGTAATGAATTGGTGGAGCAAACGTATATTGAACAATTGGAGACATGCTGGAATTTTTTTTTTTTTTTTTTGGTCTCCTTCACTGTCCATGAAAGTCCTCAAGGATTTTGTCCTTGTATTAGATTGGGGAAGAGTAAGCGAGACCAACAGGGACCTCACACTCATATTATTAGTGTTTTTTCTTTGTGAGCCATTGTGGAGGAGCTCAGTATTCGAGTTTAAACCTTAGTTACAGTGTGGAATGTCTGTGTGAAGGTGTGTGTATTTGGGAAGGTATATGTGTAAGTATATGTGTATGGTCTGAAGTGAAACTTGCACAATTCACTCAGACGATTGCTGACTGGCGTTCACCTCCATTAGTCGACAGTTCTTTGGACAGTGTTTCCTTTTTTTTTTTCAGCCCCCCACCCCCCTCAAAGTGCTTTTTATGCTGTGGTTCTGAAGTCACTCCAAACTGACCTTGGATTGCAGCATTGAGTTAGCATGATGAAATATAATGCAAAAACAGTGAATCTTATTTCTGTTTCTCTTGCTTGGCTTGTTTTTTATTACTGCACTCTTAAGGCACTCTTTGCTCTCTCTCTGTTTCTCTCCCTCTCTTTCTTTCTCGCACCACTGTTCTGTTGTGCCACGGACTTCTGCCACAGTGATTAAAAAGATTGTTGCAGGTATGAGTCTATCTTTCTCTTGAGCTTGCCATTATCTTTCTATGTGTCTTTTTCCCTTGGATTACTAACATGCAATTACACCCTGTCTGATGGTAGCAATCTACCTTAGACCCCTGCTGTTAATAACACTCCACTTTCCTCCGTGATCTGCTTTCTTATACCTCTTTTGTGTAGTTTCCCTGTGTACATGTAGACTCCTCTGACCCGATATCCAGATGTGCGAACATCTTGATGGGATTAATAAATATAGAATTCCCAAATTAATTGATCATCTTTTGACAAAATACTCATCAATGGATGTTCACTGTTACTCATTCTTGATTATATGTATGAACTTGACATTTGAAGTTGATTTATGGTGACATGGATAGCCTCAAGTAAGATCCACTACAAAAAGAAAATTTTGTTTTACTCAAAGAGCGCTGATTGTGAAATCTGATATCTACACTTCTTTATAGCTGATCGAGTAAATGACTGGGATATTTTAAACATCTCTTTCTCTAGAGGGGGCACTTGACCATGCCATGCTGCTCCAGGTGATCAAGGAGCAACAAGAGCAGCAGAAGAGGCTGCTGGATCAGCAGGAGAAACTCCTGCACGTCATTGAGGAGCAACACAAAGAGATTCATCAAAAGAAGGAAGGAGAGGAGGAACCTAAAGCTGTAGGAGGTTAGTCTGAAATCTGACACTAAAAGCACTGGTTTAAGAAAAGTGTAAAAAAAAATGAGCAAGCATGAATGTGTCTGTCTGGATGCAG
This sequence comes from Phenacogrammus interruptus, assembly GCA_037974425.1. Classification (NCBI taxonomy): domain Eukaryota; kingdom Metazoa; phylum Chordata; class Actinopteri; order Characiformes; family Alestidae; genus Phenacogrammus; species Phenacogrammus interruptus. Next base: position 30,182,139 of record JBBPCW010000106.1, read on the forward strand.
TTCAGTAACCTGCTATATCCTCATGTCCCATATTTAGCTGAAGCTGCAGCCGAGGTGGGCAGAGGAGTGCAGCAGCAGCTTGAACTAATGGAGGGAGCAGGGAAGGTAAAAGCTCCTGAACAGGGCTCAGAGCACCATCAGGACCCTGCGCACTTGGCACCTGTAGCCATAGCCCCAGAACAGCCAGCCCACGCTGAGAAGATTGGAGCAGAGGAGCTTGACGAGCCTGCTCAACACAACCCAGCAGAAGAAGAGGCTGTGGTGAATCCGAAGGTGGAGAAGCAGCCTCCCCCAGTGGTGCACAACGTGGGTGTTGGAGGAGGGCCGGCTGTGGATGGAGGCTCCCCGAAAGAGCTCGGTGCAAGAGGTGTTCCACTGCACCAACGTGAGCCTGACCCTGCCAAAGACAACTCGGCGCAGCTAAAGCCTGAAGAAATAGCAGCTGAAGAAGAGAGGGTTAGGCAAAGGCTCATCCATTTAGAAGCTGAGCAGGAGAGAATAGAAAAAGAAAGACTAGAGAAAGAGAGAATTGAGAAAGAAGTGCAGGCCAGAGTTGAAAGAGAACGGAAGGAGAGAGAGAGGAAAGAGAACCTGGCACGGGAGCAAGAGCTGGAACGTGTTCGCCAGGAGAAAGAACGGTTAGAGAAAGAACGCCTGGAAGCTGAGAGAGTACAAAGAGAGAAGGAGAAGATGGACAGCGAGCTTGTAAAGATGACTGAGAAGGAGCAGAAGATGCAAGAGCAGCAGGAAAAATTGGCCCAGATGCAGAAGGTCATTGACACTAGGAGGGATGCTGGTCAGAATGAGATCAATCCTAAACAGGGTCATGTTCCAGAACCTCTCAAGAAAGGGGGCAGGGACCTGAAGGAGAATTTGGTTCCTGAAGACCAGGAGCATCCAAAAAATGAGAAGAAAAGTAGAGAGGAGGGAGACACAGACCTGAGGAGGAGGCGCAGGGAGCTGGGGGCTGAGGAAAGAGGGGTCCCTGGACTCGAGCACTTGCTGGACCTTGGGGGATCAGACCTCCATGCAGCCCTGGAGGGTCAGCTGATGGCTGGAGCTGTTGTTCACTCCCGCCAGATTAAACAGATTCCACTGAGCCAAAATCCAGAGCAGGAGGACTAATAATGTCTTAAGACCACATACATGAACACACACACTTTCTTGGTTCCATGTTTTCCAGATCTTTTTGGTCCCCTACTTTCTGTGCGGTCTAGTTCTGAGCACAGTCTTCCACACTTGTTCCGGCCAATTAACCTCTTCTTCTTGACTGGCTAGATCAAATTAGTGGTGCAAGTTGGAACTAAACTCTGCAGGAGGTTTTGACCACCACTCTACATTTATTTTAAATGGTATACATGGGTCAAATCATCCTGAAACCATGAGACATATAAAGGATATGAAGCTTCAAACCAAGAAAAAAAAAACTTGAATAGATCTATTTCTATTCCCATTTAGGTCAGATGTCACATTAAACATGCTTAGTTTGTATTTGGTTGTCAGGTCTGTAAAATGTGAGGGTCATTTTTGATTTAGAGGAATTCATTAATTCTCCCACCTTTTCCATCTCCCCAAGTAGACATAATTGTCTGTAGAGCACTCCAGAAGACGTACATGTCCTAATCTCTTCTGCTTCTGTGCCATAGACTTTCTCCAGCTTGGAGATGCTGGAGATCATGTCTTGGATCAGCTCCAGTGACTGCAGGGACCACTTTATTGTACTCTGGACTTTGCAGTCATTCCTCTTCTGACAGGCTGGGGATCACCTTCAGTAGTTTGTTCAAACTAGTTTCATAATTTATGTACCATTTGATGTCAGAATTTGTTCATTTATTATTTTTCTTTTACTTTGCAGGACTTTTACTGCATTGTGTCAGTGTTCCAGGTCATTCGGATGCACTTTCACCCTTTATAGCTGATCATTATCTTAAGTAATGACTAATGTGTGCAAAACATTCTCTGAACATCACTGTTTAAAATCCATTTGATCACTGGACACAATGCTATAAAAACACCCAAGTTGCCAGATTCGCTCTGTTTAAATAAGATGTTTTTAGAATATATCACAAGTCATGACCAAGACAGTATCTAGAAGGTTATGAAGCAAACAGCTGCCTCTTACAGCACTCCTTTTTTCACCACTGTGGCTAATACATGATGGCCATTGCTGTCCAAACAGAGGAGGGTTTATTACTGAAAATGAAATCAGCCTATATGTAGTACTTAGGTTTTAGGCAATGCCTTGAATGAGAACGTTTTCAGATGCTTGGAGCACTTTGCGAATGTTCCTTTGATGTTTATGGGACACAAATGTCATTGTTCATGCAAAATTTTATGGAACTTAAATCTATTTTTGTAGACCTACATGTTTTGTAATTTATTTTTCTCCTGTTCAGGATGACTGTATTCAGTACAAAATGCTCTCCAAATTCTCAATAGTTTGTTACATCTATAAATGTGATGCACATGTTATAAAACTAGTGTATCTTTATTTTTGCTGTTGCTTGATGCTTGAGATTTTACAACAAAGTGTATTCTTCCCATCTATTGGTGTTTTCATTCAAGACGTGAAGAATAGCGATTCACATTCTGCTCTTTTTGTAAGTGGGGTTTTAAAACGGAACCATTTTTACAAGTATTTCCGTTTATTTGGGTAGCTCAGAATGTATGCAATCCACAATGTTATATTTAATCACATGGCCATCAATGCAGACATGTATTATTACTGTCTGAACTAAACCCTGTTTAACTGGTTTTGTCCTTTTTAATTTGAAAACAACAGCTGCTGCTTGTATTGTGTGAACGGTTCATGACAGTAATTTATTGAAAAAATTGTTAATGTACCTTATATGCTTTTTTTTTTTCTTGTCCTGTAAAGTTACATTTGGTTTCCACAGTGTCTGTATGTTCTGTAATCCTTGTTCTTGCCTACAAGTCTTCTAATGATTCCAGTGCCTTGTGGGGTCTGTTACACCCACTCTGAGTGTGTGAGGTGCTTGTTCCTTTAGGCTGTGCCTACAATAGTTTGTGGTTTTGTTCCTTTGAGATACTCCTCTGTTGCTCATGTGTGAGGGAGTGATGAACCCCTGTTTAAGCTCATACTGAAGCTGTTTCATCTGGTTACTCTGTTTTAACTCTCCTGTCCATTGTACATGTATGGGATTTAACCTGAGCTTCGGGAGACCTGTAGGACTGCTGGTGTTTCGATGACGCCATATGTTTGTTCACAAGACTTCTGGTTTGCAGAGGAAACCTGACTGACCTTTTTTTCTCTCAAGCAACCTTTTAGGTGGAAATGTTTCTAATTGCATACCTGCTGTGTTTCAGGAATAAAGAGTTTATCTGTATAAACAACTCATTGCTTGCCATTTTATTTATCATCTTCATTCATTATTGTAGGTGGTTCATTCATTTTTCAGACTGAGTTTGCAGTCAGTGTAGATTTTAAATGTAGACGTATAACCTGGGAATATTTTTTGATGTTTAATTTGGCTTAAATAGAAATGAACCATTTAACTGCATAATTTGATTGGTTGAGATGGGAACAAGTCATTCCACTCATTTACCATATCAAATTTCTTTATAGTGGTTAAGATAGGAAAGATAGTTGTATTGTCTATAGCAGGGGTCCTGGAGGGCCGTGGTCCAGCATGTTTTGGTGATTTCCCTGCTCAGAAACACCTGGTTCACCTCACCAGTTAATTGTCAGGTTTAGTTAATGTGTTTGAGGAGCAGAACTATAAAACTGTGCTGGACACTGACCCTCCATCACCAGAGCTTGACTTGCCTGGTCTACATTATTAATTGTTTTGAATAATCACTGAACTAATTACCTAAGAAATGGTGGAGAGGTACATATAGTATATTATCTCAAACCAATGTCTTGGCAGCAGGATGCTTATTTTCGACCATTGTCATTAAAAACATTGTGAAGTAGCTTTCAAAGCTTACCACCAATAATTGTAGGTTTCTCTACAGAGGAGCATTAAACCACTCCAGATGTCTGAATCTTAACCATTCAAATATGAATGTTAAATTTCCCTATAAAGCATTTTTTAAAATCAAACTATTGCCAAATAAAGAAAATAGTTCAGGAATTTCATACACTCCATCCAACCATTAAAGCTAATGGCCAGGTTTAGCAGAACACAAGCACTTCCACAGGGCCAGACTCTTTTAATTAACACCTTGTACTCCAGTGAAAACCTGTGAATCACCACCACATGAAGACAAATCGCAAACAGTGATTCAGTCAGAGCGGAGGGAGGTTAAGCAGAAACTCTACAATGTGTTTTTCTGTAGATACGTCAAGCAGAGTTACACAGTTACCCGGTCCCTGGCTGCAAACATTTATATACCCAAGCCTGTTACCCAGTCCCTAATTGGCTGTTTGGACTGTATGTTGATCCCAAGTCATTACTGACTTGCCTTTATTGCCATGCCATCAATTAACATCTGGCTAACAAGAGTGCGAGTTCTCCAGCAGGGTGTCAATAATACTAGTGCAGCTTGCATTTCCATATGTGCTGAGCTGGACTGCATAATCTTTTGGGGTGCCAGTGACATGAAACCCTTGGCAAAACATTAATCAGCTAGCCTTTTATGTCCATCTCCTGTTCTGACTGAGCCAGGATCAGTTCTTCAAAGCTTTATTTTTTACTGTGTTCCTAAACAACTGATCCAAGTGCACCATTTAAAGTAGACTGTGCCACTCATAGAGCTATAACACACCTCATCACTCATCCTGCCTGTTTTAGCTTCTACATTCAATACACTCTCCCTCTCTCTGTCTAAAGCAAATGTCTGGTTATGGTTAGTTCCAATTTCTTCCAGGTCCTGGCCTGATTTATTAAATTAACAATTCACAATTGCTTGTCTATACTTTCTTCTGGAAGCATTGAAATATCCCATTACTATTTCTCATGTTCACAGCAAACATGTGTCATACAAATAAGTTTATTTTTATGCATGAAGAAAAACATTTGTAGTCAATTCAAATATTTCTATAAAACATACACTGTCTATTAATTTGTTATAAACAGAGTCTCCCGATTCCAGCAACTGGTCATCATATCTACATATGTAGATACACAATACATACAGCAAGGTTGTAGTCCTCCCTTTACTTTATACCCCGCTTTGCCTGTAAAGACAAGTGAATTAATAAAACAATTAATTCAAATATAGAAGCATAGTTTTAATTGTGAAATTATTATGTTGTCATTTTAAAATGAGTTAGACATATATACATACACAGTACTTTGCAGTAATCTTGGTATTTATATTATGTTATTAAGAATATTACATATTTATTTAATATTTATATTTCATGTTTTCACAAATGTCAAATATTCCCCTAATACTGGCCAGGTTCAGGGGCCGGGCTGAAAAGTCCTTCAGCAAGCCAGAAGGAAATAAATAGGAAAGTGAAAATATGAAGAAATGAGGGATGGCACAGCTCAAGACAGTTGCACAGTACTGTATATACACATATCAGTTTTACTCACCACAGAGACAAAACATGTCTTCAGAGCTTCAAACTCCTTTACACAGAAATCTTTCCTCAGCTCCTGTTTGCCAGTAGTTGTGGCAGCAACACATTTACCATAAGCAGCAGCCTACAGAAGGAAACACATAAATGTAAACAGTGATGAGTTAGTAGAGAGATTTTACAAACATCCCAGATTTTCCCTTAATAGTCCATTTCAATAATATACACACAGTACACAGTGAAACGAAACATTCCTCCAGGACCATGGTGCAACACCACAAAACCACAAGTGTGGGCAGGACAATACAAGTGAGGACAAGAAAATACACAAGAGCAACAATATGACATTTAGTGAAATCAACAATATGTACTGTACTAGTAATACAGTATTACGAGAGATATTTCTCTTCAGTATTATGACAGTTATTTCTCTACAGTATTTCAAGTTCAAAAGTGAGTTGCCTGTTCAAAAAAGCAGAACAGAGCTAGATAGCAATAAATATAACTGTGCAAATATAGCAGCAGGAGAACAGAGAACGTGTAGTGTAATATAATAAATAGGTACACTTATTAACTACTTAAGGGAAGTTTTTGACGTATTAACTCTTTAAACAAGTGTCTCATTTTTCTCCAAATACCTCTGTGGAGCATTGAGCAAGCAAGTCAGGGAACCTCCTCATCCTCTCTCTGCTTCGAGTCCAAACGTTAGAGCCCGACATGACTGCCCAGAACACGTCCAGAACACTTCCAGGACCAACTTCAGCGTTCTAGATAACCTAGCCCCCGGTCACAGACAGGTAATAATGATTTACTGATATGTTCCCACCAACGTATCGCCGCAGTACAGGGATACGAAACCAAATACCCCTAAATGTTACTGCTGCAATATCCAGAATAGAACTTAGAAAAGTAGAGAAGAGTTTTAAAAACAAATCACTGGTTGATAACCAAAGCACAGCATCCATGACCCTGCGGTAACCATGTTAGTGACGCCTTCCCAATCTGATCACTGATTGGTCGAACTTGCATGTGACCAGCTTCTCTTCGCTGATTGGCTGTGTGTGTGCGCGCGCGCGTGTGTTGGTACTCATGACAAGTTCGAATCATTTTACAGAACCGATACTTCCGAACTGTTTGTGTCGCTTAACTGAATATGAACCGATTAAATATTTACTTTCATACACTATATGGACAAAAGTATTGAGACACACCTTTTTAACAGGTTTTTGGACTAGCCCTGGTTCGCAATCTCTGTTCCAGTTCATCCCAAAGCTGTTGGATGGGGTTGAGGCCAAACTCATCCACCCAAGTCTTTCTGGAGCGTGTTTTGTACACTGGTGCAAATTTGTTTATGAAAGTGTTAATGCAATACACATATATGCAATAAAATAGCAGCAGATGATATGATAACGAGATTAACACAAACATTTACATTTACGTTTACATTTACGGCATTTAGCTGACGCTCTTATCCAGAGCGACGTACATCAGTGCTTAAGAAGT
>JBBPCW010000106.1:30189232-30206453 GCA_037974425.1 Phenacogrammus interruptus
CCTCAGTAGTGCCTAGCGGTCTTGGGGATCGAACCCGGACTTTCTGGTCGCAGGGCGGATGCCTTAACCACTAGGCCTCCCAACTACCCTTCCAAACAGTCCATACAGCACTTTATAAATGTCTTGAACCAAGCTACTCCTCATTTCTTCCTATTTTGCTCATAGATTGCTTATAGATATTTTGCTTAGATGTTGCTATAGATTTTCTTGTAACTCTCTGTTCTGCATTTTTGCACATGCTGTATCTGCTGCTAGAATACAGCATCTCTCATAATTCTTGTTGATCTTTTATTGCACTTGTGGTCTTGTGTTGTTTATCTTTTTTGGTTTCTGTTCATGTGTTGCACCATGGTCCTGGACAAATGTTTATTTGTTTCACTGTGTACTGTGTGTATGGCTGAAATTAAAATAGAAAACACTTAACTTGACTAATAAGGTAAAATCTGGAATGTTTGTAAAATCTCATCACTAATTCAGTCCTTTTATCTAAATTATCTGTTTGACTAGATTTGAATTGGTTTAACGATTTGTTCAAAAGAGTCGGTTCAGAGGAACAATTCATTCCTAAGCTTCATTGCTAAGTCATCTGCCTGGTCTAGTCCAGCAATGGTGGAGGCGGCTTCTTTGACACCAGTACGAGATGGCTGCGTTCATGGAGCGACTGGCTTTCCTTCAGAAAGTAGGTATCATACGTGTGACCCGTGTGGAAAGAGAGTTAAGAGCTTTGGGGTTTCAGTTTTACCTCGGAATTCGTCTAATGTCACAGCTAGCTGGGGAGCTAGGAAACACTCAAACATAAACATCTTAACATAAAGGCATTGCCACAGATATATAATTTAAATTAGTTTTAAACTCTGATTTGCATTTCGAACCGAGATGGATGCAGAGATTTATGTGTCCCTGGATGAAGGCTGAATCCTGAAATCTGTCTCCTCTCTGGGTGTTCAGGTCCCCACCCTCATGAAGGCCACTGCAGATGACGAAGCGCCCTGTCCAGGATACCTGTTTGAAGAAGTTAGCAGTATCCTTTTATCAACACTGTTGGATAGAGATTATTCTCACTACTGTCAGCCAAAGTACTTAACTGACATGAAATCCCAGAAATTTCACATGAGTCAGTGGGATGCTGTCAGTGTCTCCTCGAATACCTTTTGGAGCGTTTGCAAGTGGAGTCCTGTCATGTCAAACTGAAGGTGAGAGAAGCCTGATGGCACGACTGACACACTATCACACTAACAAGGACTTTAATGACACTGGAGTCAGATACATAGAATCTAATACGGAGTTGGTCCACCCATTTGCAGCTGTTACAGCTTCCACTCTTCTTGGAAGGTTTTCCACACACCTTTGCTGTGTTTCTGTTGGAATTTGTGCTTGTAGAGCATGTAAGAGGTCAGGCATGGATGTTGGATGAGAAGGCACAATCTCTATTCCAGTTCATCTCAAAGGTGCTGGGTGGGGTTGAGGTCAAGTCTCTGTTCGGGCCAGTCAAGTTCTTCCGCACCAAACTCATCTAACCATGTCTTTATGGAGCTCACTTTGTGCACTGTGGCACAGTCATGCTGGAATAGAAAAGTTTGTTCCCCAAACTGTCTACAAGATTCGAAGCATGGCATTGTTCTTTACTGGAAGTAAGGGACCTAACCCAAACGCTGAAAAACAGGTCTGTCCCAATACTTTTGTTCACAAAATGTAAACCATACACAAGTCCCACCCAGCTGCAAGTGCTCAAGAGAATTGGAAGACCTAATGAATTATAGTTGCAGTTTCTGTAACCCTCCTATTACATTCAAATTTACTAACATCTTTTATACCTGAGGTCAATTTCACCCCAGTAATTTAAACCTCAGAAAATTGCTGAAATTCCGATTGCTACACAGACTTGTGTGTCAAGTCCACTGTTTTATCTTTGACTACCAAAATAAAACGTGCATGAAAGTGCAGGAAATATCTTGTGTAACAAAAATGTTCTCGACCCCCATTATGTTCAGTTATGGCCCTAAAGCAGAAGGGAGTTTTTTAAAAAATAAAATTGCATAAGATACATTTGTATAAAATATGCCCTCAGTAGCAACCAAAACAAATGTGCGTAGAATGCCGATATTTCTTATATATTTTACACAACCAAAACAGCCTGAGGACAGATTGTCTTCAACACTGATGCATACAAATTGTTGTGCAGGACATTGAAATCATATCATGTTTATTTTGTGTTACCCAGTTTGTCTTCATTAAATTAGCCAAACGTCATTTAATATAAAGCCAAAGAATGTCTTACTTAGTAAGATGACTTACTTTGATGTTCAAGGCCTCTAATCTCTATCCAAGGTTCTGAAGATACTCCTGCATCTGTGTGGCCAAGGTCCCCCTCACTTTCTCACAGAACTGCGGCGAAATGCAACATTTATCCAGGAAGTAACTGGTAAGGACCATATATAACATAAAATGAGGACAGCACAGTATCATCCACTAATTGTTATAGCGGAGTCAGTCTCTGCAGTTCTGATATCATAAAAGGCTGCAATATGCCAATAAGCCTTTGACCAATTACAGTGTTTCTAACAGGGAGACCAATCGCAGCCCAAAGTGAGTTACTGGGTGTTCTTTTGAATTGAGGTTTTCGTGTAATTAATTAAATGTGTAATTATCGCCCTTTTATTTACCCTCTTGTGGCTGTAGTTGTGTTGATGTAATCTAACTTTAGTTATGTACTGACAGCTGCCTTAGGCTTTGGAGCTGAAGTTTGTTACGTGCTATTCTCTATTTTAGACTTTTGGTCTAAAATATTATGAATATACTTGTGGTATATTTCTATTTATTTACAGGAAATGTACAATTATTTGAAAAATATACATTTTCTTCCTGTGTGTAAATGCTGGTGTAATGTAGGGCAGCCTGCAAAATGTGGCATTGTGTGTGTGTGTGTGTCTCTCTCTCAGTGTACAGTGGACCCCCAGACCCAGTTCATGGCAATACTCCCTATCAGAAAGTCCGGGACTCAGCCCAGGTGAGTGTTAAAATCATTTTTCACATTTCACGAAGTTTGTGTTTGTGTTCTATGGTGAATGGGGAGGGTACATTCAACGAGTATCTTTGTCAGGGACAGCCCATCATCTGCTGCACTGTTACTCCAGTAAGAACCTCTGATTTCTAGCTTAGTTCTGCTATTGGAATCTGGGGTACAGTTCTCTCTTTATTTAACAAAACATCCTGGGTTTGGATTTAACTGTCTGGCCATCGTAAGGACCACAGCTCTTCAGTGCTGAATTTGGTCCCATCAGCAAGGAAGCTACCAGAGACACCTGGACTTTCTTGTGGACCAGCTTACAGCACTGAGCCAAATAGAGCTGGGCACAAACACCTTTTAGGCTCCCCTTCAAACATCTTGGGGATATTCAGTGTGAATTTTATACTTTATTTATCCCGGAGGAAATTGCTCAATTCTCTGCATTTAACCCATTCACCGAGTGAAGCAGTGGGCAGCCAGGAACACGGCGCCCAGGGAGCAGTGCGCAGGGACGGTACCTTGCTCAGGGTACCTCAGCGGTGCCTAGCGGTCTTGGGGATCCAACCCGGACTTTTTGGTCGCAGGGCGGATGCCTTAACCACTAGGCCACCCAGCTGCCCAAAAAATGGGCTTAGTAGTGCCAAGAGGGAATCACTACCTGTGTCCTTCAAAGTCTTTATTTTTACCACATACTGAGCATCCCTATCATATCATTCCCTGTAGTTTCCTGCCTTTTCTTGGTTTTTATTGTATAGATGTGCCTAGACCACAGCTCCCTGACCAACTGCCTGTCAGTGTTGGATCCCCCTAATAAGACTACTGTATTCAGCCACAATGTACAATGTATTCTGCCACAGTTCCCCATTCTTTGCAGTGTTATCCCCTTAATGTGTTGATTAGCTTCTGTTCGAAGGTAACATGTTTAGTATTAGTCGTCTTTGAGTGGAGTTAGACTGAATAGAGTGCAAATGTTTCTTCCTTATTGGGTCATGTTTAGTTAAAAATGTCCCCATGTCTGTAGGAGCTGGCCAGTGTGCTGTTCAATGATATGTTGTCTGCAGACTCTGGACTCTCTCCATGTAAAGCTGCATCACCAAGCATGGGTAAGGAGTGGTGATGATGTGCATCATTGGTAATTGGTAATTTGAGGGTTTAAATATGGATAGATGTTTGGTCGTTTTGGTGTGCTTGTTTATTGAAGCACTTGCTGTCTTTTCAGCAACAGCAAAAAATGTCTGATCCATCATAATTTCATCCAATAATGCATTCTGTTTGGCAGGAATGGGATCAGAGTCTCTCAGGTCAGGGATGCAGGGATTTGGAAACAGCCCCGGAAGAAAACCATCCAGTAAGATGGAGTAATCTTTTTCTTCCTTTTAAAGCCAAACACACTCCAGATTGCAGAACAAATGCAGTTTTACATTGATGTCTTGATGCCTCAGTTAAAATATATACTTTTTTTCCCCCCTAAGACAGAGCGACCTTTTTGGATAAGATTCAGAAGGCTGCAGAAGTAGTTGCCAGCGCTGTACTTCCACCCACAGAGCAGCCTGGTATTCGTCTCTATGACAACCATTACCGGGCAGTGGTGGCGCCCTCTGCTGCTGTTGAGGTGGCAGTGCCAGCATGTGCTTACAACATTACCTCCAGCAGCCACAAAGGCAAGTTAGATACATAAACCTTCTGCACAACAGGTATCCATTTAAAGCTTTTGGCTGTCTTTTGGTGCTCTAATGATTTTCATAGATTTTCTGTGTTTAGAGTTGTTTTTGTTATACTTGTAATAGCAATAATAATCTCTTTGCCTTTACTTTTCACAGCCTCTCGACGGTGCCCAGGCCAGGCTGGTGGTGGTTGGGAGGAGAGTGCCAGTGGCCACAGCTCGTCTCACAACTCTTCTCTCGAGATTGAACCACTAAGCCAGACTTCCAGGGGAGAGAGTATCAAATCCGGTGAGACAGGCAGCCACTCGGGGGCCAGCCGAGAAAGTGGAGACTTGTCAGAACGGTACAGACCTTTTGGATTTTGAATTTTAAATCTTAAAATAAATCTTATAATCCCATAGTTCTTTGTGGTGTACTTTTAAAGTTATGTTTTGCCTAAGCCATGATGAATGCTGCTAATAATCGCTACCAGCTTTATGTAGTTTATAATGCAATTAAGACCATGCATAAAGGTTCAGGGTTAGATCCTCAATAATCAGTCATGCTAGCCATTTTGCATAAGGTATTCCTTTAACCCTTCTTAGCTGGCCATTTAAAATGCCATGATAATAATAACTAAATTATTATTGTTCTCAGACTGGTTTATAATATTCTCCTTGTTCTCATCTCTTCTCAGTGTGGAGGCGATGCAGTTGGGAGACTGTGGCCAGGAGATGGCACTGATCAACAATCTGACTAAGGGACCAAAAATATTCCTGTCCAGAGATGAAAGCCAGCATTTTATCAAAGAGTAAGCCTTTGTAGTAGAGAACTGAGGACTGAAAATTGTGCAGTCACAATAAACAGCTGTGATACTTTATTTTACATCATTCTAGTGGTTGGTAATGTCAGCCTGATCAGTGTCTTTCTCCCTCACCAGGTGTTCTACATTAAATTGTGAGGTTGTGGCAGAACTTCTCTCTCACAAATTAAAGGATTCCATACAGACTGTCCAAATGGTACTTTTTTTTTTAATTACTCGTGTTCAATACATCTAAAATGTTTAACACAGTACTGTCTTGAAATACTCTTACTCTTACTCTGCAGAGGTTTCCAGTTCTTGTGGGCCTTTGTGCAGCACAATTTGTTCATTTCCCTACAAGAATCATTTGTTTTAAGTGGTATAAGTGGCGTAAGTGGTATAACAGTTTGTTTGCCACTTATGGTTTAAGCAATGAAATCAACAAATTGTGCAAGACTGTGGCCCTATTTGGTTGTCATTTGAGGAAGCAGCTGCTATGACCTGGCTCTTTTCTATCTTCTTTTTACAGAGGGCACTGTGTGGCCTGGCCTGCCTGATGTCTACTGATCTTCTCTCTCTGGACCAGATCTTTTGTGTTACACACAAACGGTTAACCCAGCTGAGTGAGGCAGGAGCAGGACCTGTAGCGAACAAGTCAACCAAGGTAAACCATATTCAACAGAGAAAATGTCTCTTTGTATTTTCAGTGTTTACAGCGTAGTTGTGATTTATATACATGTAATAAGAGCTGTCTCTCTGTAGCTTCTTAGGCAGTTTGAAGCTCTGTTGGCCAGTCCGACTTCAGTGACAAAGAGTGACATTGCAGTTTGTCCAGAATCATCCAGCCTCTCACTCGCAGGGCAGCCAATAATTCCCAACCTTGCCAACCCCCTTCTCCCAACACCACTGGATACTGTAGCACCATCTAGCACTTCATCTACACATTGCCTACAGGGTCCCACCTCTGAACCTGGCCTGGACCAAGAGGAGGCCAATACTGTTGTTGGAGGGTCACAGGTACAAGAGAGAGTAGAGGACCAGCAGACGGTTCTCGAAGAGACAAACAGACCTAGAGACCCCTCCAAAGCCCCTGAACCTCTTAGACATCATACCACTCTGTCATTGTTCAGTGGCATGGAGCTGGTAAACAGAGGGAAACCTGTATGTCTGGTTGAGCCGGTTCCTGTAGAGCCAGAGAGCCACTCGGGGGCAGAAGGCTACACAGACTTGGCTGTGGAGAAAGAGTTGAAGAAAATTACAGGCTCCTCCTCATCTACTAACAGTGAATCTCTTCAGCACAGCAGTGAACCAGTATCTGCCTTCTCCTTCCTCAACCTCTGACCTTTCATTGCCTTTTGACTGATGAACACCCTGCTATGGGTGAAATATGACCTGAAGCTAAAACCTCTGAAGTCCAAAAACCTCAGTTCCCTGAATCTGGAACCTGAAACTTTATGGTTGGGGTTTTTTTTAAAGATGAAAATGATACATGCCTGCAATCCAAACCTCCAGGGGGGGTAGAATAGGTACAAAAATGCAAGTAACATGTACTAAACTCATATGCAAATGCTGCTAGTGGATTACAACCAGGGATGGATCTCAATGAGTGTAACAATTTTGTTTACAGTTTGATATAATTCTGTTGCCCATGGTTTAGATTACTTGTGAGTTTTTACACACTCAGACCTTCCCTTTGTTTACTGCAATTGAAACATTCACATTAGATCATTCTCATTATGCAATGTTTTTAAGTTAAACAAAAAAAATTCAAATATTGCACTGTGTAGTGTTTCTACTCTGCACTGTAACCTGGTTCTTAAATGTGATTCAGTGCATATGGTTTAAGTATTAAGAAATCCTTGTGTAGGCTGAAAACTCGGTCCTAATTAGCTCTGGTTTAATTCCCTACGTGACTGGGATCTTCTTTGTCAACAGTTCTATTTTCTCTAAATTGAATTTCCAAAGCATGCCAAAACGTCATTGGTGTAAAGTGTCTATATACTTTTCAACAGACCCCACACATTATGTACATGTCTGTATGAACATGAACAATTAATTATGAACAAAACCCATCCAGTTAAGTGCTTGAGTGTTTTGCTTTGGAAGCTAATGGACAGATACCTCAGGATTAATGTAATTAGTGTTACGTTTTGATTTTGCACTGGGGAGGTATTCCCCAAAAGCTCCTGTCTTCCAATCTTATATGAACAAATAAACATAAGTATTGCCACCTTTATCAGAATATTTTGCCTAATTTCAAAAGCATTGATCATCTACAAATGTCTTATGCTATAACATTTGTGTGGAAGTGTAAAAGCCATGTAACAAATGTAGTCGTTACAGAATTTTTTAATGTATGGATATATAAACCAAATACAATACACAGATGTGGAAAAAACCTTTTATTTTCAATATTGTTAGAGCGCCATTTAATAAAATAACAATGATTCAAAATTTGTAAATGTGCTAGCTATATGTTATGTACAATTCTACATACAAAACATGAAAGTGATTGTAATGATTATCATCAAAAGCTGATAGTCTTTCACATGGACAAACCACAGTGTTTCAGAATAGTGCACAACTAGTAAAGGGCTATATAATTGCCCTTCATATACAAGCACAACTGCTCAAAACACATATTCTGCCTGGATGCTTAGTCATAGCCTAGGGCCATATATGTATTCCTCACACTATAACCTGGGTTGGACAGAATTGGCAAGTGCTATCTGTAAATTATTTGCGGTGTGTGTGAGATGTTTTAAATCGGACACAGGCCAACGTGTGTCATGGTCGAACACATAAATGCATATATTACATCAAAAATAGCCAATGTATATGCGGCTCTAGTCACATGAACATGTAAAGCCATGGATACTAAAACCGTCCCACACTCGACTCATGACGGATGGTGTTATTGGAGCCCCTGGGTGCTATGTTAGGAAGGCTAATTTTAGGGCTTAACATTTCCATGGTCTGTTCCTAGGAGATTTGGGAGTCATTACAGGGAACTCACTGACCTTAGTAAGACACATTTCATTTAAGGCTCTTCAAGTTATTTAATGGGTCAAAATTAAATTAGGAGCACTTCAAACCTACTCTTCACTGTATAATCTGGATCAAGCGTAGCCTCTGAATTCCCCCTGGCTAAAACCTAATAAAAATACCTTAAAACAGACCTGAGTCTAACATGCATTTCAAAGTGTTCGAAATCCAACAATCCAACATCTACATCTATTGCATGGTGCAAACTTGTTCTTCCAAATGCTAAGATAAAGTGAAACACTCACCAACTGACAGTTTACAGTTAAAAACCTAAACCACCCTTGTTTGACACTGCTCTGTACTACAGCTAACCATCAGTCTGGCATCATGGCACACATGGAAATCTCAAAGCCTGAGTTTTTAATATGCAAGATAGAATTGAGCTCCACAAGCTTCCTGAAGGAATTAGAAGACCAGTAGAAACTAGGCGACACAATTATCCTTCTCTGAACAGGCATTGTTATTGTCAAGTCATTCTGCAATGACTGCAAAATACTCACATGTGCTTAGGTACACCTACTACATACTCCCAGAAGTCCTTAGTACAAAAAAAAAGAGTAAAAATATATATATGCATTATTTCTCTATGTACTTTTCCACCCCCAAACAGTTCTCTGCTCACTGATCTCCAACAAAAACAGCCTAGTGCAATTGTGTCTTACTTAGGAAAAACATGATCTTCTATTGTATTTATCATGTAGCACCATATGTATCTGCTTGGCTGAGTAAAAGGGATAAGCATGTATAATATCACAAGCACACAACGTTGTTATTTGAGGTTTCTTTTTTGTACTGTAGCACCCAAGTGGAGATCATGATGAACACAAGAACAACAAAACTCCACGCAGTTAACGACAATGGAAAAGTGCTAGTGGGCATCAAAAGTAAAGAGAAAGCATGTTGTGCCAAGGCTGGAGATATACAGTGACCCAAGTCCCCAATGCACTGCCCTTTTTATTTTTGGGTGCTGGGGGTTAAGAGAGCCAGAGGTGGTCATGTTGGCCCTGGCTGGCCCCGGCTTTGCAGACTGCTGAAGTGGGCTTCTCTCAGGATACGGTTGATATGACTGTAAGAGGAATCACTCTCATTTGAAAATACAGGTTCTTCAACTTGCTGACCAGAGATGCTGGAGCTGGGAGAATTCGTTAGAATGCATTTTCCCTTTTGGTCTGGGGCCTGGCTGATGGAACTGGTTCCTGCCAGGCTCTCATTACTGCTAACACCACTGCTATCGCTGCTGGAAGACTGGTGTAAAGAACAGAACCAAATCAAGTCATTCAAATATCTGACCAGAACTCATCTTCACTGCATGATAACAATTCAACTATTGACACTGATTAGCAACCTCACCTCTGAGTCCCAAGCATCACGGCCCAGTTCAGGGAAGAAAGGTTGGCTTACCAACCGCTTGGCCTGGGGCAGAAGCTGCACATCCTCACCATTACAGCTGTGACGCCGTTTTCTGTTGAGAGTATGGGAGGTCACATTAGTACTACATTTTCCCCCATATAACTTCAATATCTCACCACCATACGCCACATCTGTGTTTAGATTTAACATTATGCCGTATGCAACTATACTACATCAATAGATCATAATAATAATAGCTGCTACTGTGTGAGGATATGAGGAGTGACTGCTGAGGTTGTCAAGTTTATTTTTGTATCACATTATCACACAAAAGGTCCTTCAATGTGCTTTACAGTAATAGAATCAAAAATAAAGAATAAATTAAGAAAAAATACAAATTTGGAAGAAATAAAAGAATATATAGAAAATCACTAAAATAAAATTGAAAGCACAGTAGAAGTGCAGAAATTTAAAAGAAGACTCATCAGAATAGTGCAGTTTTTTAGCAGCTTTTTAAAGCTACAGTTGGTGCCGATCTGATACTGATGGGCAGTTTGTTCCAACAGCGAGCAGCATAGTGACTAAACGCCATTTCACCATGTTTAGTCTCCTTTCACCACTAGCTGAGCAGCTCCTGCAGATCTAAGAGACCTAGCAGTATTATATACAAACATAGAGATGTTTTTAGGGCTCAAAACATTGAGTGACATGAGTGTACATGATGAACAATGCTTTTAAGTCAGTTATGTACTGAACTGGGAGCCAGTTCAAGAACCTGAGAATTGGAGTGATATGCTCTCTTTTCTTAGCTTTGATTAGAACCTAGGCAGCAGCACTGGTTAGTCATTCAGCAAAAACAGCAAGAGAGTAATGGCCATCAGCAGTGTTCACTGCAGGATTATGACTCAGCTACTCCAACATGGAATCCTCTACATACTGACACGAGCTGTCAATACTGTAGGCTCTGAAGAATGGTTGACATCTTGTGATTTAACTTCCATTAAGACTGGCCAACACGATTCTCACTCACTGAAAACCTGAAAAAGCTGGCCGAGTGCGGTTTCTCTTCACACTCCATGAAACATGGCAGGATCCCTGCTAAGCAAGACACTGGGAGCAAAAACAGAACATATTTGGTGAAATAAAGCAGGATTTTTCAGCACTGGAGAGATAAATCCTACCTGCTTTCTGTCAGCATGGGGAAGCTGTGCATTTGGCAGGCAGAGGAGGGAGGAAAAATAGCCTTGTGTGTGTCTTCTATCAGATCCACCAGCCTCCAACAGCTTTGCTCAGATTGCCCTTAAACACTTAAGGCATCTAACAATACAAATCCAGCATTATACCATCACTCCGAGACATTTTAACCATCTGGATAAGTTAATAACTTTGCAAATGTTGCCTTATATCACCTCAATACCTTAATCTAAAACACAGTTTTAATCACGAGCGTTTCAGATGTATCCAGTTCACCTTAAAATGGGCTAAACAAGACAGAACAAAAAAGAATAGATCCACAAGAATTCCGGGTAACTGCACAGTACACACACGCTAACCTGTTAGCCCTTAACATTAACTAAGGTTTTTTAAAAGCCTTTTTTAAAAGCCTTTTAGTCCCAATTTAAATGCAATTCTATCACATTAAGAGCTTATTTTTGTCATCACCACCCTACACAGTCCACTCTGAACTGTAATTTACTATTTAAGAGGTAAATTCAGGAATTAGCTTCTTGGCTAACCTGTATGGCTGCCTGGAGACTAGCTCATTATTTATTTTAAAAACAGAGACATTTGTTTAGTTAGGTACTGACTTATTAACAGTCATAAAAGGAAGGTAATAGCTACCATTCAAGTGAAGGGTTCAGACGAGAGGAGCTTGACTAAGTTAGTCCATACACCCTGACTTTCTTTCCATTAGACTAAGCTCAGCTAGCATGAACACAGTCTGATCTGATCTGTGACATTACATTAGCCACCAACAGCAGCTTTTTCTTAAAAACACAACGGTGTCAGGCACTTTCACTGTCAACCTAGGGTTGCCTCATGATTTTGTAGTAATGTCGAAATGTTTAGTACTACGTACTAATGTATTTTAACACAAAAAGTTCAATCTTTCTGATTTATACACAGGCACTTGCATTGCAACCAAATGGGTCTTTCAGAACAACAACACATGGCAGAACCGAAGCTGAGCTGAGAGATAACATGGCTTGTGTTAAAGAAATGTCTCACTTAAGGTTGTAATTTCATACAAGAAATAATGCGTTGTAGGAGTGTTAACTCTTGATGAATTTGTAGAATCGTGCTGTTCAACATGAGTTTAGGTGAGTTGTACCCAGTGCACTGACCTCTACGAAGTTTCTATACAATGTATTACACATTATCAATGACTGCATATTCTATATTATACTAACCTTTTCAAAGTTAGTTTCTATGTAATAAAACATATATTACTGTATATTCTACACTATACTAATCTTTCCGAAGTTTTTATACAATATATTATATTCTGTATTATACTAGCCTTTCCAAAGTTTCTATATAATTGTACTATATAATACTATAAAACTATTGTATATCATTTATATTATGTTAACCTCTATTCAGTACTATACTAACCCTTTCCAAATTCTATACATATACTATAGTCTCTCTCTCTAAAATGTGTGTGCGTATACATATATATATATATATATATAGTATAAAGTTCTTTTTTTGTGAAATAAAATACCATTTATTATCTTTTGTTTTATGGTCAGAATTAATTTTTTTTTCTTTAAATCTTCTTACAACAGAGCCATGTCCATATTGTGGAAAGCCTTTCAAAAGGCTGAAATCTCACCTTCCTCACTGCAAAATGTCACCTGTTTCCAAGACCACCAAGAGCAGTAAAACTGCTAAAAAACCACCTCTTCCTAATACCCCAAAAGACCCAACTCACACTGACTCGCACAAAAATGTAGTCAACGTTTTTGACAAGAAGCTGAATGACCTTTCCTCCCAAGTGAAGTCCACATTCGGGATGAAAGCCGAAAAGGTAAGTATGGATGAACCTGCTATGGCTAAAGTCACTGGGAAGTCCAAAAGAAACTGGCTTGCAAAAAGAGAACAAGAAATGGCGAAACAAGCTGTACTTTTAACACAGATGGGAAACAAAAGGACCGCAGACAGTCAGCAGAAGCTTAACTGCTTCCCTGAAACCACACAAGACCATATCAAAGGAGCACCCGAAACTGAAAGAAAAAATGCCCAAGGCCAAAAGCAGACAACATTTAAAGCTTCGACAGCTTCACCATTGACTTCACTGGTACCAGCCTCCAAGTCAAGTGTAAACGGCTTGGAGAAAATACATGCTAGCCTGAAGGCTTTGAGCAATCCTGCATTAGCTCAGAGAGTAACAGAGCAAGCAAGTTTCTGTTTATTTCAGACCAAGACTTCTGTGTGGAACCACATTAACCATGGACTTTATAACAGGAGATCTGGTGTTGAACCAGGGCTATACAATACAACACAAGAAGTGTCTGTTTCTAAGTTTGGAAATATTTCAGTCTCTGTACAGAAGAATCATTCAGAGAATCAGAAGTTAGCTACAAAGACATCCTCTACGCCCTCGCTTGCACTTGACCAAACTTCAGTCCAAAGGCCTGTTGACGACGTGCGTACTTCAGCATCTCATGTAGAAATCTCCTCAAACGAAGGTTCATGGACAAAGTGTCAGTCTTCAAGGGTTTCATCACAGAGTCAAGGTAAAATATTATAAAAAAAATACAGAGAATTGAAATTACGTTACTCTCAAACCCCAGGTGCATACATGTAACATTAAATACAAAAGGTGCAATTTAAAGAATACAGACATGTAACATTAAATACATAAAGGTGCAATTAAAAATATATATATACAACCAAATACAATTATACATATGATCTATAAAAAAAGTATGGTGCAAAAAGAGCAACTTAAGAAAAATGTGCTTATAAATAATGAATATTGTATAAAACACAATACAATAGAATTTACTGCAATAAAGTGGTTTTATTATGTATAGTGTACAGCATTTGCTGGTCTTCTCTTTTAAATTCTCGAACCAGCCCTGACTGGCTTTTACGCGGCTCGCCTGATGCCTGGGTCTGCGGCAGCAAATCGGCGTAAACAGGTCGCAGATTATCACCTCTGTTACGGATCTCTTGTGCTTGCTTCTCCATCAACCACACCGTCAGCGTCTTCTCCATATTTTCATGGATAGATGTCGTTGTTTACAAAATATTTTGATTCGCTAGGTCCACTACACAAACATATTGGTCATGATTTTCTAATTTATTTCTTTAATTCAATGCACATCATCTGCTTCTTCTCAGCACTCTTCTCTGGACACATGGATGGATAAATTAACTTTTACAAAATAACTGCAAGCACAAATGCTCGTAACTTAGCCCTCAACTCAAAACAAAAAAATCAGCCGAGAGATGGCTCATACTGGGACACTCTTAATATACACTGGGAAACTAAATATATATATATATATATATATATATATAAATTTTCAATGCTCTTGGAACTTTACTCTGTGTGTCGTAATTTACTCTGTGTGTGTACACATGCAAGAAAGCTGCAATAAGTTTTGTTTGTAAAAAAAAAAAAGTATTTAATTGTGAGCTGGTGGGGAGAACAGACGTTCAGTTCCAGATTTCTCCTCCAGCCATTGTTGAGATTGGTGAAACTCCATCAGCAGCTCCTGATGAATTTAATGAACACACTGATATTTTCACATGTACCTAAGACTTGCACAATACTGTATAAATATTATCTGTTTGTAAAGATGCTGTGATGGAGCGGAGACTGGGAGACGTGAGACTTGGTGAACTTGCTGCCTGGCTTGGTGCTCGGACACCAAAATCCCCCGGAGAGGCTGTGAGCATGTTGAACAGAGGTCAGTCAAACATATACCAAACCATGGAAAAATATTATGCCATGTTCTAGGAGAACTGTGCCGAACCTGCACAGCTCTTTCACTATGAAAAGCTTGCATGAAGTGCGTTAAAGTCAGAAAACTCTGAACAAAGCTGGAATGATGCTGCCCTGTTTGACCTTTTGCACCATTTGAAAAGTTGTGGTCGTGCTCCTGAAATTACAACCAGTTTTACAAAAGATGAGATTTAAATGCTCCAGTATTGGATTTTCTGAACATGTTCTGTTCCTGTTCTGATTCATTCTTTCATCTTTGGTTCTTAGGTTGGCAGTGGTATTATGGGAAGTACATTAACGTCCAGAAAGGAGGAATTGGTGGGATTGCGATGTTACTTGCTGGTTACTGTGTCCTAAGTTACATATGGAGTTATCCTCATCTGAGTAAGTTAAATTTACAGATAACTACTTCTTACAATTAATAGATGACATAAGCCATCTATTTAAAAAGACAGCAGTCATTGTTTTCCAAACAAAGGTTGTTTATAATGAATATAAATGTGTTTTACAGAGAAAGAACGCTGGAGGAAGTACCACTAGACTAGTACCACTTGAGGATTTATATATTGCAGAAGTATTTAAACCATGCTTGTAAGCAAAATATGAAGAAATGACAGACATTTACATGTTTAAGACTGAAGTGCATATTTATATGGTAATTTATTTACAAAACATTTTGTAATTCACTTTAAAATAAATGTATTTAACTTGCATTAACCTACTTTACAATAAAAAGGTTTTACTGACACTGTTTATGGTTTCATGTGCCAATATCACAATTCATTTTAACATCACCATTACACGGGTGACATTTTTACAGCGGCTTTCATACTGACGGTAATGATCTCTCCTCTAAACAGCTGCCCGAAATATGAATTTGGCTCTCATTTATCCTGAAGGGAGTGGGCTCCTCCCTGATGATAATGCCCCCATCCACAGGGCACAAGGGATCTCTAAATGGTTTAATTAGTATGAAAATCATATTATATGGTCTTCAAAGTAATCAGATTCCATCACCCTATTGAACACCTGTGGGAGATGATGGGCTGTCATGTTACAGTGCTACAGTTCAACTTTAAACTAGACTTTCTATCAAGAGATTGACTACATTGTAATTTAAGAAGTGTCCATTTTTTAATTTGGAATGATTTCAGTAGCTGTACAAAAGAGAAATACACAAGGAATTTGGAAGAATGGTCTTTCATTTTTATGAAAACTTGGATAAGTATATGTATGTCTATACACATTGAGTATATGTATGTATATATGTACAGAGTACATATATGAATATATTTAAGAACTCTGGATATATATACATGGGAATGCAATAGAGTGACAGGCATTGACAAAAAACAGTAACAATGCACAATTATAAATTGCACATGCATAAATCAGTGATGAGGCTGACTATTGCAGTCTTTGGAAAACTTCTCCAAGAAGGAGTTGGGTGGAGTCTGCAGTGCAGTTGGTGAAGAGGAACTGTGCAAGAACCGTTCCCAGTACTGCAGAAGACCCTGACCAACACAACCAGCTCTCACATACTGTAGTTGCTTAGTGAGGTAGTCTAGGATCTATGTCGTGAGGTGATGGTCCCTTAGGATTGTGGGTTGGATGGTGTTGAAGGCACTGGAGAAATCGAAGAACATTCTCACAGTGCTCCCAGCGTACTCCAGCTGTGAGAGGTAACAGTGTAGAAGGTGGATGACATAATATTACGCCAATGCCTGACTGGTAGGCAAACTGAAGTGGGCACAGTGACGAGCTCACCAGGGGCCGAAGCTGAGCAAGGCCTAGCCGCTCCAGGGTCTAGCAGTGTATTGGGATGTCATAGCCACTGGCCTGTAGCTGTTGAGGTCCTTGGGATGTAGGGCCTTTGCCATCACACAAGTACTCTCCCCAGCAGCAGGCTCAGGTTGAAGATGAGCTCCATCACCCCACGCAGCTGATCAGTGCAGAACTTGACAACCCATGAATTGATGCCATCTGGACCCACTCATGGTTCGAATTACGGGGATACTGGGGGGTACTATATCCCCCGATCAAGACCCAGACCCCACCAAAGAGACAAAAAAAATTCAGGTGGGGGGCCGGTGTTTTTAACTTTTTTTTTTTTTGTTAAAAAAGGCAGTACCCCCCAAATATGGTGGGTCAGTTCACACTCTGGACCCGCTGCCTTCCTAGCATCGGTTCTCCTCAGTTCACTGCTAACCTGGACTGCTGAAATAGACAGGCTGGGGCAGGGTGACTGTGTGCTGGATGTTATCTGTGGAGGTGGGGGAGCAGTGAACAAAGAATGTGGAAGAGGTGTGAGGTGTAGAAGAGGTGTGAAGTGTCTGGAGTGGAACAGGGGTGGGGGTGTCAGTAGCAGATGTTGGAGGCTGCATCAGGGAGGGCAGTGGAGAGGCAGGGGCAGA
>JBBPCW010000106.1:30206553-30216988 GCA_037974425.1 Phenacogrammus interruptus
GAGGAGGAGAGGGGGGGAGGGGGGTGGGGGGTGGGGGGGGGACAGTATGGGTGGAGAGCCAGGGTCAGATGGATCAAACCTGTTGAAAAAGTGGTTCCGTTCATTTGCTCACCTCACATCTCCTACCAGCAGAGTTCTGTTCTTTGTGGCCTGATGGTACTAAGTCTTCAGATACTCTGCCATCTATACTTTGCTAGGTTATGAAATAAGATGTGTGAAATATTTAATGGTCATTCAAAAGAACTAGGCAATAATAATTACTGTTGTATTCAAAATGAATTTAATATTGATTGATCTTTGCTGTTGTAGTGAACACACAAAAAAAACAAAAAATCAAGAGTTGACCATATATTTTGACATAAACAGTTTAACCAACATAATAAAAATAACTTCCTTTTTTGTTGCATTTTACATTCTTTCTTTACAAAAATTATAAATATTTTTGTGTTTCACTTTTACATTTTTTAATATAAAACAAAGTTACAAATGTTACAGTTTTGAATGATGTAGAAAATGAAATGTTCTAAGTATGGGAACCCAACTTGTTTTTACCACGGGGTGTTAAGCGAAGGCCACACTCGCACAGTAAATTAAAGAATAGTCAAACCTGTGTTCACATACACTCTCCTAAGGCAACGAAGCCCTTTGAACGAAAAGGTCTTCTGCGTGAACCCCCACCACACACACAAGAGCTCAGTTCACACCAATATATTGAACTTCTGTCAGTCAGATTTGGTTGAATTGAACGTATGTAGTGTTGCTGATCAAACTGATTTTTAGATTCAAACGAGCAAAATTTCACATGGAATTCTCATGTGAAACTATATACACAAATTAATCTGCCTTCATTAAATATTATTTTACACTGCATTGGTCTAACTTAGGGCGACAAACCACAAACAACTGGTGTCAGATGGTTTTCATTCAAAACAACCAGGAACGCACCTCATTCCACCTGTTTCAACCGGTCTGCTCAGGTTTGCTCCTGTTTTGTTGGAATGAAAACATGCAACCATGCCAGTCCTTTGTGGATAAGGGTTGGCACCCATAATACACCCCATAATATACTCCTGCTGAAGTAAACTGGTCTGTTATTACCATGTTACAAGCTGAGTTAATCACACAATCAAGAATTTCAAAGGGCAGATTTCCCTTAATGCTACTGTAAGGGATCCGGTTTGCTTCTGAGATTGCTACAACTACCAATACCAGGAGCTTAAGAGCTGTAAGCAATTCTACTTTCTGTAAATAACAGAAAAGCGTGTCTTAACATTTATCCAATTAAAAACTACTTTTTCTTTGAAACATGTCTGGAAAAGCCATCATTTCTGAGGGTGAATCATAATATACAAAAAATTGTGAACAGCTTTGAAATTTCAGATTGTGGGGTTAACCTGCCAATCTCTCAAATAACTGTGCAAAAAAAGGCTTGAGTCTCCTCTACAACCCCTAAAAACTTCTTGGTTTTCAAACTACTGGCTGCAGAAAACATGGCTATTTGGAAGAGAGTAAATTCATGTTTAAGTGTGCAAATGTTAGTTGCTACTAGTGGCCGAGATGGATCACTGAGAGAACGTGGGCTTGACCAGCAGGGGTCACCATCCACAAGGGAAATGAAAAATGTTTTAGGCATCATTTCTCCACATAGGCTCACCCAAATTCATCCTAGAGGTACACCACAGCAGTCTTTCTGTCCGGGGATGGGGGCAGCACAGACAAAACTGAATCATTTACATGAATGAAGCTTAAAAAAGAAAGAAAAGAAAAGTAACATTGCACCCTCAATCTGAGGACTTAAGTTTTCCCTGCACGGAACCCATGACCACCTAGGGTGAACTTGTTTGTGTGCAGAGGATGTCACATACCTGTAAGGTACAAAACTAAAAGCTAAATAAAAAAAAACTGGAGCATAGTGAATGCTCCAACAGTGGTATTCAATTCCCTCACCATGACGGCACTGTTTTGTGCATCTATCAGATTCACTTTTTCTAATTTCCAAGCCCTTCTAGAATCAAACCAGGAGTGAGAAGGTAGGAAGAACACAGAAATCTGCTGTACAGGAAAGTTAATAGATTTGGAATTGAATACTACTGCTTGAAATAAACCAAAAGTGCTTGTGTTTGCATGCCCATTTTGGTCAAAATCTACTATAAGCTAGATATATAGTCCTAAGTGCAAGGCTACAGATGAAGCCTGGCCTTGAGATGGAAAGGGGCTCTTGCATAGTGCAAATGGCCCAAAAGACTCAACTCAAGTGGTGCTGGCCAATCTTGTCAGGTCTCATTCCCAAAACTAGGCAATCCAAGCATATCCAGCATCTCATATTGAAAAGATGGAAGCGACAGGCAACAGGTCACTGAGGAAGCACATCCTCAATGTGACAGGTGGCACCTGAGAAGCTAACTGGCTAAGATTTTTTTTTAATTTTCTACAGAGAATCCCCATGGGCAGTCCAACTTAGTCCAAGTGTGGTTAAAGTGAAGTCGGAGAAGCAGATCTATGAATACAGATATTAACCGAAGAACTACAGTTATCAGACATCACTGCCGCGTCCAGCAGCGTCAAACAAGGCTTTCTAGTAAGATTTCTTGAACGATAGGCACAACAAGAGCATTGCCGCTATCTATTCTTCTCTCCCCTTAATTATTACTGACCTGAAGGGACACTTTGTGCACAAGCCTTTGTTTTGCTGAAATGTTTTTTCCAAATCTCACACGTCATGGGATTCAACTCACATTGTCTCTGTGATGGCATGAAAGGTGATGTGTCAAACATACACACGAAAAAGAGAAGATGGCACTAACATTCTAATATGCTGTTCACTGCAGCTTCAAGCACAGAGTCCGTGTCAGCCAGCGAGACGTGACCATGATCTGACGAAAGAGGCTGTTCAGGAGGACAGAGATGGCCAGAGCTGTGCTGAAACTGGCCAGGTGATGTGGAGTGTTGAGCATGGTGAAGGCGTTGGTGGTGAGGACTGCTGCTACTGACAACGTTATTGGCTCTCTTTTTCTTCATGTCTATTGTGATCTTGATGGGGGTCTCTCTATGTTCTCCATGTTGCCCACCCCCCGGATCCTCAAAAGCTGGGTGGGATTCTGTCCTATAAGCAGGCTCCATATATATACTCCTGTCCTCTCCACCTCCTCCTATGTTTGACATGTCTTGGCTGGGAGATGTCCCCATTAAACTGGGGAACTCTTCATTGTCACCTGAATCTGTGGCCCGTGACCTTGAGGTCATCATTTTAGGCCCACAGCAGAAGTCCTCTAGGAAGCCATCTGCAACAAGCAGGAGATGACGATTACAAACATGGTGGCTTCTGAATAGTGTCAATGAATCAGTGACCAAATTTGGTTTTACACCATTTGAACACCGCAGCTGCCTTTTACATTTTGTGACTGATCTTGATTTGGAATAAATGTGTAAATCACAATTAAAAATTATTTTTCTCTCATATAATGTTAGTTATACAAGGATTCTGACAAGAAAATAATATATGTCCAATGTTCTGTTTTGTTTTACCTGGGTCTACAAGTACAGTTCGTTTGTCTTGAGTCAGTGTGCTCCGCTCTTCTTGGTTGAACGTTCTGTCAATCATCACTATTTCTGATGATGGACTGGACCGCTGAAAAAAGTATTAACTACAGATTTTAGGAATGTTCGTATAAGACAGAACTGAAGAGTACTGGTGTTTAAACAGAGGGTGCAGTGATGCCATACCTCAGCCTCCACCATGAGCAAACGCCTGTATTTGTTCACCATGGCTTGTGTTCTCATCAGCACTTGTGTAGCAACAGCCTGAAATTCTTCATCCACTGCAAAGAACAAGATGCTAAGAGTTTGTATTCACATTTTTCAATGCATTCGTAGTGAACTAACTTTGGGTACCTTTGACCGCATACCTTTGGTAAAATCCTCTTCACAAGGTGACGCTCCTTGGAACACATGATAGGGTAGCAATCTGTCAATGACATCATTTAATGAAGTGAAAGGTCTACGGTCTGGAGCCATGACTCCAGTATGATCCCTTCTTAACTGCTGGAGGACCCTGCAAAAGGTAAGTAGGGTAATCTCAGGAGATCTTACAGTAGTTTGGGTTATTAATACTTTGCAGATATAAAACAGGCAAACGACAAAGTCTACTGGCTCACTCACATTCCTCCTCTTGTGAGCTGCTGAGTTGCAGGTCTCTTCGGAGTGGTTGTCAGAAGAGATTCCTGGTTAGCAGGTGTTAGCATTTTTGCACCTGAGTGAGAAATTGAATATTAGCCCATAATTTTAGAAACAAAAAAAAAAAAAAAACATGCTTAAAAATTCATACCTTTGGTACCAAGCAAATTGACCAGCTGTGGCTGAACCTTCTGCGCTGATAATGTAGAGTCATTGGAAAACTGAAAAACATTTTTACTTGTTTAGAGTTACTAATAGATAATAATACCAGACAAAAGTCAAAGTTAGAAAAAAGAACAAGAAAACACTAAACATATTTTACCTGGTTCGGGGGTACCTGTTGTTTTTCATACTGTAGTTCTTGACCTGCTACATGTGTAGAGCTTGCAGCGTTCTGTGCCACAGGTACTAAAAGCCGAGGCCCTGCACCGACAGACATCTGCTGGTGTGCCTGTAGCCCCTGGGCTGCAGTGTTAACCATGGTGACATGGCTGGGAGCCTGGGAGGTTTGTACAGTAGCTGGGCTGGGCGATGCATTGGTAGTCCAGACTTTGGTTGAGACACCAGGCCGCTGGGACACCTGCACTACAGCAGTAGAAGAGGCCTGCCCTATCTGACCTGCATTGACCACACCTTGGTTCACTATGAGTTGCCCCCCAGCTGCAAAATTCTGCCCAGCAATAATCTGCACTGCTGTATTCTGATTAGTCAAAATGGAGTAGGTAGTAGTGCTAGCTAAGGATGAGTCACCTACTGGTGTGTTGGTTTGAAGCACCTGGCCATTCACTGCCTGGAAGCCATGGACAGTGTTTCCAGTGGTGAGGGCCAGGGAACTAGGAAGCAAAAACTGTCCTTGGGGCAGGCTGGATGGGGCCTGTGGCTGACTTTGCTGACCTAATGGTGAGTGTACTACAATGCTGGTGGCTTGATTAACTACTTTTACTTGTTTGGTAGCCTGAGGAGATCCATTGGCTGTATATGCGCTACTGGATGGATTTGCAGTAGTGGTGGTATTGGACTGGATCCCTATGTTGCTGATATTATACACAGTTTGTCCACTCGTCTGAAGGGGCTTAGGCTGAATGGGTCTAACCAAGGTCTGTGGTGCAGGGCCCCTTTGAATTATTATATTCTGCAATGGTATTGCCCCTTTATTAAAGGGAACTGACACCTGTCCGGGTGCAGAAGGGGCAAAAGCTGCACCTTGGCCAGTACTGTTTGTCACTGCATTTCCACTAGGTCTCAACAGGATCTGAGGCCGTTCCAGGCTGTTGATAGTCATCATGGAGGGGGTACCTCCATTAAATGAGCCCACTAACTGAATATGTCCTGCTGGTCCATTTGCCAGTGGCAACTGGGGAACTTGCTGGATAAAAGCCTGAGGTTGTGCCCCAGCAAGGGGCAAGGGGGCCATCACTCCAGCTCCTGTAACACCACCAAATCCTCCAGAAACCAGCTGTTGAGGGAAGTTGGTAGTGGCAGGAGCTAAAGAAGGCTGGGAGTCCAACAAGGCCTCTTGCGCCAAGGTCTGCTCTGTGATATCTGCCTCCAGCAAAGACTTCTGGAGTATGTCAAATGGTTGGTCCTCACTATCAAGATCAATGCCACTGGGGGAGACGGTCCCCTCAAGCTCATCCTCAATGAACTGAAGACTGCTGGAAAGCTGAAGTCCATCTCCACCAGGCTCACTAAACTCTTCCAGGTCATGGTGGCCATCTTTAAGCCCTTCATTTGAGCCACCCTATGCAAAAAAAGCAAAAAATGTTAACATTCAAACATCAAGTTACATTGGAGTCGTCTGACTACGCAGGTTCTAATACAAAACATACTCACAGTGTCACTTGCAAAAAAGGAGCTTCCAGACCCATATGTAGCATTTGTCAGATCATCCTCTTCTATCTGTTGAAGAGTAGAATAAGGTACCAATCATACAGATTCTAACAACAACACTCCCAAACTATTTCAATTCTGGCAAACTTACCGATTTGTTATTAGTGCCATGAAGATAGTCATTCAAGTCTTGAACATCTCTGTTTTGAAAAGAAGAAAGCATGGGCCACATCAAGTCTGCTTGTGTCACATGCTGTCACAGTTATAAAGACTTAATTAATGTTCTAAAGAGTCATTCACAGTTATAAAGAATCATTAATGAAGCAAACAATAATATAATCTATTTGGTATTCAAAATGTGTGGTTTCAAATGAACTGTCTTTACTCCAACATAGACAAGCTAGCATTTCATCATTAGTTTCTTAAGGTGATGTCCAGGGGATCCTTTTTAAAACAAATGATTAAGCACTAATCGAACTCACCCAATAAAATCCAGAAGACGGCGATCGTCTTCATCATCCATGACACCTGTGGTTATGAAATAACATATTAACACAGTCCTTTACAAATCACCAGGTACCAGACACTAATACTAACTTTGGGGCTGTATTTTACCTTTGGACAGCAGAGTGGTGGAGTTTTAGCTTTCAGCCTAAATCTTTCTGAAAATTATGATTTTGATAGCCAAATATTCTTCTAATTATAATAAATGTTCTGCAGTGGGAAATATGCTTTCCACATTTCATAACTGGGTCTCATATAATCAATAAGCAAAAATTATCTCCAACAATAACTACTTATGCATCACTTATGTCATTTGAGTGTTAATTAACCAGAACCCGGTCTCATATAATTACCGCAAGCAAAATCAATTTTATCACTATTTTACAAAAACTACTGTCAAATAATCTGTTATATAATAAATAAATAAGAAGAGTAGGTAAAAACAGGGTGTAAAATGTAGTGTTAGGAAAGGTGACCATAGAACCATACAATGAAAGGTATATGAGGAGGAAGTATTCATGGCAAGAGTGTCATGGGAATGTTTAATCTAGGTAGATGTTCAAACTAGGTAGATGTTCAAAGGCTTAGGAAAGTGTCTGCTTTCATTTGTGCATGTGTTTCTCCTGTGAGACACAAAACACCTCGCCTCCATTACTGCGCACAAAATGGCGCCTGGTGAGCAAAACTGCGCCACTGCAATTCAGATGCAAACGGGAGAGAGAGGCAAACCAGACAGCTCACAAAAGATCATAAATATAAAACCATGCCACGATGTTCATTTTGGGGCCAAGTAATGTACATTATCATTTCTATCAGCGTTATAAACCAGCATAATGAAGGACAGTGGTAAGACCATGCGTGGGGGATGGGCTCATATATGCTCGTTCATTCAGGAATTATTTTTTGAAAATTACAAATGATTATGAACAGTATCTGGCCAACTTACAGTCTCACCGACTGGCAAATCGGCTGATCAAGGACACGTGTGCCTTTCCATCTGAATGCAAAACTGAAAACACGCCGTATTTCACTAGAAAAACATCTCAGCTTCAAAAAAGATCATAAAAGGTTCAACACAGCCTATGGTGCTTGTCTGTACTTGGGTGATTACTCATCAATGCAGTACTTTGGTGGAGATCAATCTAGGAATGCAAAACTGACTTGGTTTTTCTGTTTTGTCTGAACAAAACCCCTCAAAACAACTAATTCTCGTCGCTTTCTGCACTAAAAATGGGTTTGTTGAAGGAGTGAAAGGCTCAGAGATGACTATATATTTAGATATTTATATTTCTAGCACAATTCTGGCCAGTTCCAGTTCTACTTTAGTGGCCAAATAAGGGAGGAGAAATGACTCCTTTCCCTTCCTCTCTGAAAGAGCAGCAAAAAGTGTTAGCCGTGTGCTTCGATTGTTGAAGCAGGGGGGCGGAAAAGGAGACGCAGCAAAAAACCATCGACCCTCGATGTACAGTCTAATTTAAACAGTGTCTGAGGAGAGGAGAGGACAGGAGAGAGCAGAGTTCTGGCTGGACGAGCTCTCTATCGCAGACAGGGGCTACCACCGCCAGAAAATACCGTTTAATTTGTGTTTATCATAGCCAGAACTACAGTTTCAACTCTGAGAGGGATTACACAGTAATAGTAGTTTTTGGTTAAAACGATTCAGAAGTCGACGGTGGGTCGTTTTGATGGTGAAAGCGCTGCCGCTGTGTGTTTTGATATTCGAGGCCGACGTGGAGGACGCCTAGCTCGGCCACTGTTCTGACTAGCACCCGCTGGAGGTTGATCCGAGCTGGAGGAGAGCTTACAGCCGCCACTGCTCCGTGTTTCTGTCTAAACGACCTATAATCGCTTCTACAACTTCGTTTTTCGAGGAAAAATCCAGATTAAGTCGGTAAACCGTGATATTTTTGCATTATTATGCGTCTTCTAGCTAATGGCCTCCCTGTGTGGTGGTGTTTTGCTAGCTGGCTACACACAAGGAGATTTGAGAAAAACATAACGAAGTAAACCGGTTTCGAAGCATAAATATTTATTTCGATTTGCATGACATAAAAGACGGCGGAAAAAAGAGGCAAACCCTTACTCCTGTCTCACTCCTCTTGAAACCCAATATCTCCATTTGGCAACTTTTAATTTGCTCCCCCTCCTCCTCCTCCTCCACCATCAACACCACCTCCTCCTTCTCCTTCTGCTTCTTCTCCCTCTCCCACTCATAATGTTCTTTCCCCCTCACTGTCCCTCGCTCCTGTCTCAAATAGATTTTTCTCTCGACTCTTCCCTCCCCGAAGGAGAGAGGGGAGGAAGGAGCCTGTGTGTGTTTTTTCCTTGAAATTTTTATCACGAAAAATTATAATACACTCAAAGGGGAAACTCACCGTCATGAAAAAGCAGTGCCTTGTCAACGGGGTTTCCTCGCCATCTCTGCACGGGCGGCCGAGGCGGTGCCGCTCCAGCAGAAGGCAGCACCCGCAGCCCAGGGGAACCCAGCAGCGTCTGCAGAACCTCACAGGGCTCTCTCTCAGGAGCACAGGGGCGCCGGGGAGACACGGCCCAGACATCTGAGGCGATAACAGCGACCATAGAGGACAACTCTTCAGTACAACGAGACCCACCAAGTTTTTTAACCCCTACACTAAAACACACTCTTCTTTAATTGCTTTAATTGATGCATCAAAATAAGTCCCAACGATAGGGGGCGTGGTGTTTAGAGTGACCACACCCAAAACTGATGACACTGATGTGCTCTTCCAGGCAGAAGTTTTTGCCACTTATCCATTTTTTACAATCAAATGTCAATTTTTCAAAATAAATGTCCACTTATCTATTTGTTTCACTAACCGAACACTACCTCAACATATCTCGCTTGCTGTCTAAAATGCCAGCCCGTACACAGCACAGATACTGCTGTTTCCACTCTTTTGTACATGCCATAATTGGTCCATCAAAACAAGTCCCCGTGACAGGGGGCGTGGTGTTAACAGTGACGACACCCAAAACAGAAGCACAGATTGTGAGATACTGCTGACACTACATGCACAATATCAGCAAAAAGCTTTTCAACTGTTTTTTTTTTTTTACCACTTATCCATTTATTTCATAATATTGTCCATTTATTGCACACAACTTATCCATTTGTTCCATTAACTACACATTTTTAGTCTTTTTAACACTCTACCTCTATTCTATTGTGTCTCTATTACAACGATAGGTCAACCAGTAAACCAACATACTGCACTTTACAGCACAGATATTCCTATTCTGTTACATTTTGCACGCCGTTCAGATCTTGTATCTGACTGTTGGAATATTCCTTTTTCTGCATATTTTATCACCTTTAATTGGTCTTTCCGAATTTCTCTTTAGTTTGAATTATTTTATAACTTTTATATTATTACATGATATTATTTTATATTATTATTTTTAATAATTCAGTTTCACTGCATTTTTTTTTTTTTGCATAACCATATATGTTACAAATAAAGAATCGTAAATCTGGAAAGTTGTTGAGTGAACAACTATAAATGAAAACATGTCAAAAGAAAAATTTGTATAACATGGAAAGAACAGGTCTAGGCTGTCCTTTAAATGCACTCATCAACTGTTTCAGCCCATTGTTTGTCACTTAATATCTAACACTTGTCTAGTGATCCACATTATAATTATAAGTAGTGATGAATAAAAATATGATGAATATAAAATGACATTTTCTTGCCAATAAAGGACTTAAATTGTGAACATACTGTACGTTTATTTGTTAGCATAGAACAGTGAATGTATTTTTAGTAAGTATTTAGTGAGTAACGTAGTGTGCAAAAACCTTTGACTGGTATAGATGTAAAATTGTGTATACAAGTAAGTTGTAACATGTACTGTGATTCTGTAGACTGTAGGGATGTAAAATTGTGTGTATAATTAATATGTTTATTTA
>JBBPCW010000106.1:30217250-30228589 GCA_037974425.1 Phenacogrammus interruptus
ACATACACACACATACATACATACATACATACAAATGACATGTTTTTCATAACTTTTATTCTTTACAGCAACACAGAGTCATACAGTTTGACAAATTAGTTTACATGGAGGGGTATTTTAATTTAGCTGCCCTGCCTGTGGTTAAAGAAGAACAGGAATAAATTCACAGTAACACAAGACACATTCAGGTTTCTGAGCAAATCCAAAATGAACTGGTTTTAAATTCCCACCACTTTCCCCAGTAAAATTCAACAAACCACAACAAGGCAGATTCAGTCCTACTTTCAGCAGAGCAACAGCCTCCTGTCTTTAGGGATGTTTAGTGCATGCAAAGCATTAACCAGGATTAGTGTACTGTGTAAGTGTAAGTGTACTGCACTGTTTATCACTTGTTCACTTCAGTATATGTGCAGCATCCACAATATTGTTATAGACTTTACTAGACTACATGGTCTGACACCCCAGCATGCAATTACTGCTACTTATACTCGTCACTTTCCCCCCAATGTGCAGTTAATGGTATTTAGGTTGATCTCTTTCCCCAATGTGTAATTACTGGTTCTTACACTACCTGCACTACACCCTCACTTCATGTATAGATGTACAATACAAGCCAAAGGTTTGGGCCCACCCTCAGAGTAAAAAAAATAGATGTTGCTCTTTCAAATTTTTATTACAAGAAAACAATAGTAATGATTAAATGTTAATATACACAGTAAGTGCAGTTTAATGAATGCAATACATATATTTAATCAAAAATAACCACTCCTTTCCTTTAGCAGAGCAGCATACTGTGTCCTTTCCAGAAGTTTTTGGAAATAACTTATGTCCAAACCCTCCCAGCACCTTTTCAAGAAATCACACCGTTCTGTTTCAGGACGTTGTGGGTTTGATTCCCACGACAGCTAAGCACCCCTAAGGTACCCTTGAGCAAGGTACCGTCCCCACACACTGCTCCATGGGCGCTGTGTTCCTGGCTGCCCATTGCTTCGCTTGATGAATGGGTTAAATGCAGAGGAAGAATTTTGTGCCGTTCACACTTTGTGCTGTGGTGTTTACGTATGACAGATTGTTCACTTTCACTTCGTTTTGACCTTGACGGTCCATTTTTCTTCCTTTGTGACAAAACTATCTACAGCCATCTCCATTTCCTTCTATCCCCATATCATCTTCCTCTCTCACACCAACTGCCTGCATGTCCTTCCTCACCACATCCATAAACTTCCTACTATGCTTTCCTCTTCTCCTCTTCCCTGCAGCCTCATCCTCAGCATCCTTCTCCCAACATACTCAAGGTTAGCATTTAGCTCAGCTAAACTGTTTTTGAAGATTATTTCAAAGGTACCTAAGACTTTTTCAAAATAATGTACATATGAGAATAAAGATCTCATATGTGCTTATATGTGCTCTTATCTAAAAGTAATACTGGGCTCCCACAAGGAGCACATTGATATTCACTATTTACTGAATTATGTTATTTGTATTTATTCTTTTTTATAGTTTTTTTTTTTTGCATAGTATATTTAACTCAGTTTTTGAATATTATTTTCACAGGGGCCTAATGCTTTTTCACAATAATGTGCATATGATGTCTGATCTGACCTAAAAGTCATACTGGGCTTCAACAAGTAACACACTGACATTTACTGAATAATGTATTTTGTATTGATTATATTGAATCACTACTCAGTAATATTATTTCCACAGGAAATGAAAAAAAATGGTATTCTGTCCAAAAAAACATATACTATTATTTATGTTGATTCCGTTTTGTTTAATTCCGTATACTTAGCTCAGTTAAACAGTTTGACAGGTGCCTAATACATTATATGAGAATAAAGGTCTGGTATGATGTAAAACTCATACTTACACAGTCCCGTGGTAACGTCACCCGTCTTGTGGTTTACCAATAGGCGGTGATTATACAGAAGGAAGCCGTCCAATCACGAGCGAGTTTATTGAGATCCGGCTGTGGGGCGTTGTTTACATTCCACCAAAGAGGAAGCGGCGCCTGACCGTTATCATGGAGGCTAATTCTGTGGTGGTGGGCTCCAGTGAGCTCGTTCAGATCCCCGAACGTGTGTTGCGGCGGGACCAGGCCAGGCTGGAGAAGCTGGAGCACCGAAGAACCGTGAAGGAGAGCCAGTCGGTGAGGGAGGAGAACGTGTCATACTTCACTTCAACTTTCGCAACAGAAAGGGCCTCCATAGAGGAGCTCATCTCCAGCTGCTCCACAGCCCAGGACGAGAAGACCCCCAGCCTATTGGAGGAGGCCACTCTCAGAACCCAGCGCCTCCAAAAGTTCCTGAACGACAGCACCATGTTCCTCAAGCAGTACGAGCTGGGGCAGGCCCAGGCTGCTTTGCAGAAGATCCAGGCTTCCATCGCAGAGCTGAGGCCCAAGAAGAAATTTGCTTTCAAGTCTCGTAAAGTCACGACAGGGTCAACTCAAGCACCTGCAACCATATCTTCAGGCTGCACAGAGAAAAAAGAGACTTTTGGCACATTTGTGGTTGATGGTGCCACGCAGTGTGGCTTCTCCAACCTCCAAAACGAAGTCCTGGTCAAACTCTCAGATGAGATCCAGCAGAGGGATGTCCTGCTGTCACACCTGACTAACTGCAAAGTGAGGCTCTTGGGATCCCCAAGCACGCTGCACATCAAGAACGTCCAGGGATGCCAGATCCTCAGTGGCCCGGTGTCCAGCTCTGTTTTTGTGGATGAGTGTTCAAACTGCACCCTGGGCTTTGCATGTCAGCAGCTGCGCACCCACAACACTACAGATACCATGATCTACCTTCATGTCACCAGCCGAGCGATAATAGAGGACTGCAGGGGTGTCCGTTTTGCACCTTTAAGCTGGAGGTATGAAGGAATGGACAAGGATTTCAAAATATCTGGATTGGATCCCCAAAGAAACAACTGGTCTGAGGTGGATGACTTCAACTGGCTCGCTGCTGGAACTCCTTCACCCAACTGGACTGTCATTCCGGAGTCTGAGAGGATATCCTCATGGGATGCCATAGAGCCAAATGCGTGAAACACTCAAAATTAACAATGCTTGCACTAATAAATGCAAGTTGTGATGCAACCAAATTCGTTCCTGCTACAGAGATCACTAATTAAAGAAATAAACTCACTTGATCTGTTTTAATGTGCTGTTTTAATTCACCTATAGTTGGCTTTTACAGTATTTTAGGACTAGAAGGAAACAGACATTGTCCTCATTAATTTCCGTGTTCATTATTCCAGGTGTAACACTACCTTGCTTAAGTACAGAAGTCTTCACAAATGCT
This sequence comes from Phenacogrammus interruptus, assembly GCA_037974425.1. Classification (NCBI taxonomy): domain Eukaryota; kingdom Metazoa; phylum Chordata; class Actinopteri; order Characiformes; family Alestidae; genus Phenacogrammus; species Phenacogrammus interruptus. The sequence goes on from JBBPCW010000106.1 coordinate 30,220,547, forward strand.
GTATATATGTGGTATGTATGCATTATGGAGTACTAAAGAAGTCTACTTGAGCTGTTGTGTCACATTTTCTGCATGCCATGCAAATCCAGATGTTAATACAGATGTTTGTCTGCAGTACCAGGCAAGCTGTATAATTAGAAATGTACGAACTTGAGTCATTCAATTATTCAATTAAACCAGAAATACCATGTCGACTGAATGACTGAATGTGACAAAATGGGAAATATGTGGGCTGTTAATCAGGAAATGGTTAAAATGCTGTCAAAATCACTGTCAAAATAAAATGTTATTTTTGTTAAATGTAGTCTCATACATTTTCTTTATTTGATAACCTTAACTGGCTATTAGTTCATGTTTGTCTTCCAAAGCTAATGAAAGTGTCCCTTTATGTGTCAGGACTGCTTCATTGTATAGATAATCAGAAAGCAGTTCTGTCGGGTTCAAAAAAGCAAAAATGATCAGATTTTAAATGTAAAACATTGTGAGGTACACCCACGCACATACAAACTTGATTTGTAGGACATAAGAGACCTCAGCAAAAATGCTGTTGCATTTCATGCACTCTAAGACCCTGGAACGGAAGGGGTGTGGTTTCAAGTCCTTTTAGATTCTTGGTCTCTGGTGTCTTTCACAGAGTGTTGCTGGCTGGACCACGTGACTAATCAAACCAATCACATTCTACGCCAGCAGCTTACTGATGGGCTCATCTGTTGGCATAGGATTTCTGTAAATGGGATAAGGCTGATTAGCAGGGTTTAGGATGACGTCCTGTAACTTTGGGTTTAATCATTTGAATCCTTGGCCGTCCACTTCCCTATGCAGGAAAAGGGACATTAGCATCAGTACCTGTCAACACCACTGCCTTTCTTGCAGGAAGAAGCCCTTTTGTGAGGGTATAGGAGAAAACTCAGTGGCTCATGCTCACCTTTACATCTGGACTTCTATTATGGGTGAAGTGAGGACCAGGAAAATCACAGAAATGACCCCACTTCACTGGAATGGATTACGGATTTCTGCTTGAAGATCACCTTGAAAATAGCCAACTAAGGAAGACCAAGCTCTAGTTGAGACAATCATTTGGGATCTAAAACTTCTCAGTGGCGATCAATCACTGAAAAGTGACAGTCACACTTTTTTCACTACTAGGTTAAAAACTACCTGTCAAAGATGGCTCTTCTGAAGGTGAAATTTGACCTGAAGAAACGGGTAAAGTTGGCCCAGATGCTCTGGCTCTTGTACTGGTTTTCTATAATGGCTGGAGTGCTAGTCCTCAGCTTGGGCCTCTTTTTTAAAATTGAACTACGGAGGCGAAGTGAACTTATGGACAACAACGAAAGCCACTTTGTGCCCAACCTGCTCATTGGAGTAGGACTGTTGGCCTGTGGCATCAATGCCTTTGGTGGCAAGATCTGCTATGATTCACTGGATTCATCCAAGTTCACCAGGTGGAAGACAATTGTAAAGCCTTTCCTTATCTGTTGTTTGCTCTTCAATGCTCTCCTCTTCTTTACAGCACTGTTGTGCTTCACTATGCGCATCCCTCTGCAGTTTACTCTGGCAGAAGGCCTGAAGAATGGCATGAAGTATTACAAGGACTCAGATGTGCCTGGTCGCTGCTACATGAAGAGAACTATAGATCTGATGCAAATGGAGTTTCGCTGTTGTGGCAATAATAACTACAAAGACTGGTTTGAGATCCAGTGGGTTAGCAATCGGTACCTGGACTTCAGCTCCAAAGAAGTCAAAGAGTAAGTGTCTTTCAAAACGTGACACTATATGCATTGTAAAATAAGTGAATGTCTTGGTAATATCTAAAATGTGCTGCTTCATTAGTTACTGTTGACTTTTGAATGAATGAGGATAATTACACAGTGTTTAATTTCAGTCTGCTTCTACAGTTACAGAGAGGTAAATACTAAACCAAACTAAAAAAAAAAAAGTTATTGTCATTGTTTTCCCTTTATTTACAGTGTAAGTGGTGAGTTTGATCAAGTGCAAAGATGATTTAGAGGGTTCGTTTGTGGTGTAAGTGGTATCAACCGTGTGAGCCAGTTCAGACTTAGTTGATAATCTTCTTGGATCACATTTCAATGTCCTTTAAGGCTTACTGTCCTTTCCAATCACTTGAACACCAAGATGATTGGCTGGGAATAGATCATGGTGTCACGGGAAGAGCCCTTAAGTCTTAATGTTTTCAGAACATTTAATCGTGTTTTGATATGGGGCATTTGGTATGTGATGCTCTTTGATCTAGTGACATCATTAGAGTCCTGATAAGTTTCTTCATGAAAATAAACACTATTTTAAACTGTGGATTTGGAAAGGGGAAAGTGCTGCTTACAATGAACACAGACAAATAGACAAACACAAATGTTTAATTACTAGATCTATTTTACCAGTAAATCTCTTGATGGTTTCCTTGTTTGTAGCCGCATCAGCAGCAATGTAGACGGACAGTATTTGCTGGATGGAGTCCCGTTCAGCTGCTGCAACCCCAGCTCTCCGAGGCCCTGCATCCAGCACCAAGTGACCAACAACACGGCCCATTACAGTTATGAGCACCAAACTGAGGAACTGAACATCTGGAAGCGTGGCTGCAGGGATGCTCTAGTTTCCTACTATGGGGGACTGATGAACACCATCGGTGTATTGGTGCTGTTCGTCACTGCACTTGAGGTAAGTTACCTGTACCCTGTGTTTTCTAAAACTCCTCTCATTACAGTCCACAACATTTAATAGCAACAATAAAAATAATGTGTCTAAATGTAACATTACACTGTGGGCGAACTCCAATTGCTTAGAGCACATAGCAGAAAATAACCTCACTACAAAGGTTTGTTATTCCTTGGGTTATATGGCTTTGTTTTTCTTACATCATTTGCAAGAAAATTGCAATAGCAGGATTTGTGAACACAGAAGTAAGCAGCATATTAAACAAGAATTACTGACTGCAGTCAACTCATACAGTATTATACATGCACAATTTATATAGACAATGCACTTTTCTTCTTGTAAATTATTTATCTGTGATTCTGTGTAAGACGTTTTGGGTTAAACTCATTTAATTTTCCGTTCTAGAAGACATTCAAAAGTGAGAAGGCATGCTGATTATGACTTGTAACGTGAAGTATAGTGGTCTTTCAGCTCTCTGCTCTCTCCTCTTTCAGGTTAGTGTGATGGTGGGCCTGCAATATGTGAACACTTCTCTGTCTACGCTGGTCAATCCAGAGGATCCTGAAAGTGAAAGTGAGGGATGGATCCTGGAGAAAACTGTCAAGGAAACCTTCACTGATATTATGGCCAAAATGAAATCCATGGGCAAAGGCAATCAGGTAGAGGAGGGGGCAGAAGAGCAGGGCGTTGCTACAGTGAGCTGAGCACGTCCCACTCGCTAGAACTTTGGCCACATCTGCCAAAGGTAGAGATCTGTGAGAGACTTCCTCCCATACAAACTCCAGATAGTCACTCAAACTATGCAGCATGAACACACAGTCGACCAGCGAGCCAAAGGCTGGGTAAAAGGCACGCAAAATCTGGTTTCTTGATAATTGGTTTGATTTTTGGGGGTTTTCATGAGGTTCTTATTTGAAATTACAGGCTGAAATTCACAAAATGTATCCAGCATTAATTTGAATACTTTTCTTCTGAGACATGAACTCCACCTACATCTTACCCACCACAAAAGTACTGTTTATAGTAATTAGTGTTACTTGCTTTAAGCTTGAGTTGATGTTAAGTAAGAGGCAGTCTGGCATCAGCTGTCATAGCGAAATGTAAAACTGAGAGTGAGCATATATGTATTACAGGATGTTTTCTCTGGGATATAATGAGAAGAATGTGCAAAACCTCACTCAATAGCACAAACAAACCACGCAAACAAACCCAAAATAAACATTGCATCTGCACATTTAAAGACCATGCTGGTTTGTAGGGATTCCCCAAATTCTCCCCTTTAAATATTTTCAAGCCATTGAATAGAGAGGTCTGACCTAATGTAGAGCTTATTGAAGGGCATGCCTGTATATTATATTGTACCCATCTGTTCCATTTTAAGGTGAAATTTCATACATTTCATTTTCGTACAAAAGGCAAGTCCCAACAACAACTGCATTGTAACCAGGTTCAAGTGGAGGATCCAATGTGGAAGGTCAAGGCATGAGCAAACAAGAAAGTGGCTACACTCCACTAATAAGTCTAGTGCTTGGCATTGGCATAGTGGTCTATGGCTTTTGTGCAGTTTCTTAACCATGGAAAACTATTTCGTGAAGCTCCCAATGAGCAGCTCATGTACTGATGTTGCCTACAGAAGCTCTGTAGTAAATGACGCAACAGCTCTAAGTGAGCCCACTATGATGGTTTGATTGGTCGACAGCTTTGTGGCTGAGCTGTCCTAGATGCTCCTAGATGCATCAGTGTTACAATAATGCCACTAAAAGTTGGCTGAAGCAGATCCGCAGAGCAGATATTTCACAAACTGGATCCTCATGACTGTCACTGAACTCCTCAGTACGGCCCATTCTACCGCCAGTGTTTGTCAACAGAGACGGCATGGCTATATGATTTTATGCACCTGTATGCAATTGCTGAAACATGTCAACTTCGTAATTAGGAGGGATGCTCACATACTATTAGCTATATAGTGTATCAAGCTGTGTGTCCATAGACAATAGATGTGAAGACTACTAAATATGCTATTATATGACCTCCAACATGAATTCCAACACAAACCTGATAACTGTATAATTATATTGACCATGGAACTCTCCTGAATGACACCAATGGTCTTCTCATTTCACCAAGCTCATGTTATCTTTGCGTCACTCCCCCTATTGCTCCATAACCAGCTTGTGCCATTTTACCTCTGATATTACTCTGGTTTGTTGGTTTAACTGTGACGAAACACCTCAATGCTAACACAGTTTACGTTTGATATTCAGTGTACAAATATGATTACGTCTGACTCAGAAATATCACTTTTTTTCACTTTTTTGACTGACAGTTACAATGTCTTTTATAAATGTACTATCATATTTTTAAAGAACCAACCATGTTGATGGACAGAGTAAGGGCTGGGATTGAGAAAAGGGCTTTAATAGATTTTATGGGGAGGGGACTCATTTTCATCATACTTAGATATGTTGTAAATTTCCTTCAGAATGATTTCTGTCAGGTTTGCTTTAAAGGTTCCATAACACAAACAACTGGCATGGCAAGAAACATAAGCAACCACAAATGGCTTATTTTGTAAACGATCAGAAACAGTTATGGGGAAGTGGTCTTTTGCACGAATGGAATGAGCTGAAACAAGTTTAGAGGACTAGAAAATGCTTGAGGCTGCCGATGTGATGCAAAGGAACATCCGGTGACAGGGCGATGGGATGCCTGCGAAGACCCCTGGATTCCAGGAGGACACTTTAAAAGTGGCAGCTAACCCCCGACCTCTGTACTACGAATGGCTCACCTGGCTGTTGTTTCACTGGCGGTCGGGAGATCCCTTGCTTTTAGCTTTTCTCTGCGGTGTCTCCCAGGCAGGACTCTTCAAATTAAATCCACACTAAAATACATATACTCGTAACTTTGTAAATAGTATAGAATTGTTATATTTTTTCTCTTTTTGTAAATACTCAATTGAAAAAAAAAATTAACTAAAATTCACTTTACTTCTTGTAAAAACTCAATTTAACTAACAGGGTGTGTTTGTGTATAGCATGTATAACTGTAAATAATGTAGCTATATATTATAGAGTCTATATATTCTAATAAAATACCATATGAAAATGGTTAATGTGTGTCTTGATGGTTTCCTCTTGTCCCGAACACAGATCACGGTCTTCGGGGAACTCTGCAGGAGGTCTGATTTAGTCATTGGATCAGCCTGCGAATTATGTGATTATGTGCGTAAACATGCTGCCTGTCCTGCTTGACACATGGCAGTCAAAACAGTATTGAGTTTTTATGTTAATTTCCTGGCTGTCTGGATGAACCATAATAGCATATAACAGTGCTGAGGTATAGTTTTTACAATCACTCCTGTATCCAAGCAATAGTACTTCAAATACTCTAAAATACTGTGCTTGACAAATGAAGTGACTTTTTCCTTTTCACACAATGCCTTAAAAAGAGCCACAGTGTGAACAGGAATTGATCTATGACCTTGATATTAGCTGAAGGTACTTTATGCTTTGAATATTTTCTTCACTCTCACATATTTTTTTAGAGAATGCACCATTGAAAGGTTCTCCATTTAAGAGTGACAGTACTGTATAATTGTAAGAAGGCATGGATTATTTTCGATTAGGCCTAAAATCTAATTTTTTAATGATAAGACTATATGTTTCAGTGATATATAGTAGGAGGCAGGTCTAAGAAGTGAGGGAAAACTGCAGTAGCGGTGAAGAGGGGGAGGAGGACAACTTTCTTCAGGTATTTTAGTTTGCAGCAAAGCACATAAACAGCAGCTGAGCTGATAAAGACAGTAAGCTGCTTTACAGAGTGTGCAGCTAAGCCTGCTGGCGGGTGATTCGGAGACATGGCCTGGAGCCGTGCCACTGGCACCTACCTGAGCATGGGCACTTCAGAGGATACCTCAGGGTCAGGGTGATTCCAGTTCATTCCTTATGAGGTATGTGGAACTGCACCTCATCTTTAGACCCGTTTAGATATAGGACTGCATTTGTGATGTAAAATGTGAAGTGCCACAGTAGACCACTGTGTTTTAATGAGATATTTAACATACATAAATAATACATCTGTGTCAACAACTCTATTTCCACACTCAAGGACATAGTCTCTAGAAGTGAATTGATCTCATAAATGGGTCAAATACTTGACCCAAAGGTTAGGATTCTCAAGGTTACCCGGGGTTAAATCCTTCCTCTTCTGACCTGCGCAGCAGGAGTCGATGACAGAATTGGGCCAATGAGAGAAGAAACTTCCTGAAGCTCCAGAAATGTTCTTAACACCTGCACAAACAAGCCTGTCTGAAAGAGAGAGGGCTGCTGGTGCACAGTATGAGGGTAATGTGGTGTTTTTGTGATGTTGTATGGTTACATTCTGTACTATACTGCACTGTTTCAGCTGACCTGCTGTCAGCTGTAATAAAGGAGAGAGTGTAGTAATAGTGAGTTCACTATACAAGTAGAAATACATAGTAATGGTGAAAACAAGAGAGCTGAGGGCTTTGGCTCGATTCCCAGCAGCAGCAATTTTACTTGAGCTTAATCAGATACACTTAAATAGTTGATATAGTGTCCTAACAGTTTTGGTCACTTACATCTAAAACTCACTGGATTGGCTTAGCTAGTACACACAGAGCTCGGAGTTAAGATGGGTTCATTCCAAATGGGATTAGTGAGCCCACTTCGTTCTTGCTGAACGCTGCCACCTGTGGGAAACACCAGACACAGATATTCTAATCAAATCATCATTCTGAAGGAATCGCCTCAACCCAGGAGTCACTGATCAGAACAAATGGTCACATTATTGGCCTGACAGTGATGCTATTAAAAAAAGTCATAACACAGCCTTATAAAGTTTTAATATTAGTATTACTATTGTTGTTGTTGATGATGTTATTATTATTACATCATTTGAAAATTCCAACTACCTTTAAGTAGTTCCAGCTGCATTGTTCATATTGAATGGACAAAAACAAAGTTTGAAAAAGTGTCGAAGAAAAAAAGTCTGTAAAGAAGTAAAAACAAGTAGTCAAGTCATTTCTGAGGCATTTCTATTTGTCTGTTCATCATGAAATTTGAACACTGTGCTGTGGCTACCTGGTTCAAATGGTGTAAAAAAAAAAAAAACAACTAAATGGAGATAAAGCATATTTGGACAGCATCAGGTAAAATTCCTTTAAAAAAAATTCATATATATATACATTTTTACGTTCAGGCTGCTGTGACGAACAATCATACTTGAAGAATTGTTTTCCTTGAATTTACCATTATCATCAGCATTATCAGCAGAAAATGCTGGATTAGAGCAGAAATGAATAAATCAGATCCAATAAAATGTGTGATGTCATCAGCCATTTGTTTTCTG
>JBBPCW010000106.1:30236208-30246799 GCA_037974425.1 Phenacogrammus interruptus
TATATACATACATATATGTATGTATATAATCTACACAGTTCTGCTCCATTCTTTTCACAAAGATTTTTTCCCACTAAAATTACAATAAGTACAGAAAAATAAAAATTGTTTCATAACCACTACAGTTAAACAAATCAAAATGAACATTTTCTGATGGCAAACTGCATGCATGTTACTGCATGATGGTCCAGTCTTGTTGATTCTGGGCCAAAAAGATAAATACTGGAAACATACCAAGGCAAATTGATGACAGAAAGCCAAAGCAAGTATCAACAGCGGCCCATTGTGGTCAGCAGGCCTGAATCACATGCAGTGTCTGTCTCCCTGACCTTCCCTCACCGTGCTCAGAGTGTGCCTTGTCCCTCAGAGACAACATGCCCTTCTCAAATGTACCATTGTTGGACCAGAAGAAGAACAATGGGCCTCCTCCACCCAGAGATATCCTCCATACCAGCTGGTCATGACGAACCCTATCGCCACCCCTATACCCCTCGTACACCCAAACGCCCAGTAGCCACATAAGACCGCTGTTGTCCATAGCTGGTCAATGGACACTTGGATCGATTGTTCACAAAGCAGCCGTGTGTGCTGTTAAACAGGCTCTGGGGGTAGAAGATGAATATTCACATCGCTGCATATTTGTCCAGGCTCATACAAAAGAACCTCACACTGAGACACAGTTGGGCTGGACAAAGGCCGGACAGTGAACAAATAAAGTCATGCAACAAACACAGGCATGTATACTGTATTTCAGAAGAACACTAGAATCTTACAGTATAGAAAACTCTAACCAGTTCTGGCATGCATGAAATTACTGAGGGCTTTCAAAACTGCGAGTACACATTAATAAATAAGGAAGCTTGTATCTATCTGTAAAACATATATTTGTTTTATATTGTGGTTGAATGGTTGAAATGATTTGGGTTTTGTTTGTTTGTTTATTCTGGAGTTTTGAGGGTTGTCCGTTTATTTGTACTGATATGAATGTCTTTGTTTGTTCATACTTTAAAATCATAGTGTAACAATAACTCAGCCCTTGGTACAATTAGTATATATGTCACATGGCCCATATTTCAGTAGTAATTTTGCCTGCAGCCTTTCTGCATACGACGATTTTTCATTCCACACATTTCTTTAACAGGTGCAGGCAGTTCTGAGCGGGGCCCTGCATCGTGTTCACTCTGCACCGAGAGCGTTCCCTCAAACCAGCCTGAGACGTTAGCGCTCACAATAATCTCCTCTGTGTTGACAGTGACAATACTGACACACAGAAAGAAATATAAATACAAAAATAGTGAAATGTGTCCATTAGTATGTTGTCGCCCACATCTTTTTCTTTTTTATAGACAATTTGAAAAGAGTAGCCTACTTTTGTATGAATAGCTATTGATGATAGATGGGCCAAAATGACTTAGGTACATTTGCCAGATGCATTTTCCCAATGCTAGTTACAATTTTAATCAGATGTAGGCATTAAGAGAGTAAGGGGTCATGGCTAAGTGGTGTAGTGTGGTGTGCTTCCCCAGGTCCCAGTCTGCGGTGTGGTCTAACCCATTTCTTCTGCTTCTCCTTACTATTCTGGAGATCCAATATTTTGTTACAGTGACAAGATATTCCTGTAGTTAAAAGGTCTTTCAACGTACTGTTATTTAACAATGAATTGCCACATAAGCATTCTCAATAAGGATGAAGGAGCATGCATGGAATCCAGTAACAAGAACAGAAGAGCTTCAATAGGATACTTAGACAGAGCCAAAAGCCTGAATCACAATCTAGTCAAGTTTGATTACAGTGGGTTGTGGCATTTGCTCTTTTGAAAAGAGTCTCTTTTCTGTGACTCATTCTTCTAAAGGTTGAGTATTAATTCTGAGTCACCAACAATGAACCCCTCACAAAGTGAAAATGCCATGGTCTGTTTAAAAAAACGCTTTTCGCATATTATTTACCCACCTTTTTCCTCCCTCCTCGAAGATACATGCACCATCCATGTCAGATTTTAAGAACGGTGTGAAATTTGTGTGGATGACAGTGCTAATTAAAATCATACTTTAAAGAACACATCAGTCATTGTGCATTAGATGAATGAGCCAACTACTAACTCAGCACAGAAAGAAACAGGCACACATTAAAAAAAGGAATAAGCTTTCCATTTCTCAGTAATACACTGACTTATAAGTCTTTCAGTCCACATAAACCACCACACGTTCCATCCTCTCCTCCATGTTTTATTAATTATCCCATACACCACTCCCAAATCAGCCTATTTCCTTTTACACCCATATGCAGTGTATGTTCCAAACATGACCTCAATATGCAGGGCTGCTTAAATGTTTGTGAACTCTTTCGAATTCTCTCAGGTTTTATATATAATTATGACCTGAAAATGTGATCAGATATAAATCAAAGTCATAACAATAGATAAAGGGAAACCAATAAAACAAATTATACATTTTATCATTAATATATTGAGCAAAGTGATCCAGCATTAAACTTGGCAAAAATATGTGAACCTCGGTTGGAAGTAACTTGAGCAGCCATGGCTTCAGCCAAAAGTTTCCTGTAGCTGTTGATCACTCCTGGACATTGCCTTGGAAGATTTTTGGCTCAGTGATTTTGTAGGGCTTTCTAACATGGATGCTTCACGCTTCAGGTCCTGCCACATTTCTCCTGGATTAAGGCCTGGAATTTCTAAAACACAACATTTCTTCTGACTGTTGAGTTTAAGGTCATTATCCTGTTGCAACACCCATCTTCTGTTGTGTCTCAGTTCATAGACGAATGATGAGACACACTCTTGAAGAGTTTTCTAATACAATCCAGATTTCATAGTTCTATAAAATGATGGAAAGTCTTCCTGGTCCAATTGCACCATAATAATGCTACCACTCCATTTTACAGTAGGGAATACAACATGTCTTGTTTAAGACATAAAGATTAAATAGTAAATTTTGCCTTATCAGTCGACAGAAAAGTCTATCATTAGTCCTCTGGCTCATCCAGGTGGTCTTTGGGAAACTTCAAAGAGGCACCAATGTTCTTCTGGGAAAGCATGGGCTTCCTCCCTCAACCATAAACATTATTCTTGTCCAGCGTTTCCCAGATGATACTCGTGAACACTGGCTGATTCGCCAGTGAGGCCTGTAGATCATTAGAAGTTACCCTTGGGAATTCCCAGAATATTATGCACCTTGTTTTTGGAGTGATTTTTGTTGGACGGCCACTCCTGGGGCGGTGAAACATTTTCTGCTCTATTTATCTGACAGTAGATTGGTGAAGCCCAAAGATCTGTTTCATTGGTGTATGTATTGTTATGCCTTTTTTGGATGATCTGATCACATATTAGATCAGATTCACTTAAAAACAGATCAAATTTGAACGAACTTTGAAGAACACTGTATTAAACATCACTGGCTGTTTATCACATGATGGCATTTCCAGCACAGTCCAGAAAAGCACCTGTCACATCTTTTTTAATCACATGGCTTTAGCTGGTGCCACAGCCAGGGAAATGGCTGGTGGCTTCAGACAGAGTTAGCTCTGGAACTCCGCTGATCATGAATCACAATAATTACTCTAATCAGAAAGTCAATTATTTGATAGCAGATAAAACACATTTAACCTGTATGTTACTTCTCACTTACATTTCACTGCATATTTGTTGAACAGGCTTAATATTCGAGTACACTGTGCCGTGGTGTGTATTAACTGTGCATGAGAAGTCCAGATAGATCAGCACTGTAGCATGAGAGAATCTGACTCTAGCAGATGGCCATGACGTATTGGAACCTAGAGATATTTCCTTCAACGAGTGTGTGTAATGTGTAACACCCCTCTGCAGAGAGGCAGCCCGTGCCAAAACTGCGCTGAGCCTTGGATTAGTGTTGTGATTTTGAGAATGCCCATATGTTTCAACTCCGTTGTTTCAAAGTGGATAACCCTGGAGACAAAGCAACATACCAGAGTATCTTGTTAAGTCTCAGTCTACAGGCCAATAGTCAAATCTATACCCATTCTCATAGGACTGCATTAATATTCTTACAGTTGCTTCTACCATTCACATTTTGGCTCACTGGTCTCGGAACTTCAGAGGAGGAAAACATGTTAAATCCGTGTAATTTTTGACCTTTTCTATTGAGCCATTCATCACGAAATGTGCAAATGTAAAGAGCAGCTAGTATTTTCAAATGAAAGCCAAAAAATAGAGATTTATACACTTTTTATATCACATTTTGTTGTGTACCCTGTCCAACCTCTACCCTCCAAATATATGATATGAGGTCAACATTCTGAATATAGAAATGAGGCATATGTATTCAGTTACTTTTTTCATTTAAAAAGATACTTTTCATATAGTTACCCAAAACTTGGAATATAAAATGAAAATAAATATAGTCACATAAGCCAGCACATGGCATGTAGCCAACAGACGTTTTAGGCGGACCCCTAAAATGACTATAATTCTATGCTAAAGCATGAGCAGACTGATAAATCAACGTTAAGAGCCCGTTTTTTTTTTTATCTCGGTAATACTGATTTCTTTCTTGAGAGGCCATCAAACAGTTAATCCAATAAAACTGTCTAAATTTGAGATGCTTCCGCGTATCATTTTTGAACGTTTTCAGTACTTGAATAGACCAGCAGCAGCTTGGAGAACATAGACAAACACACAGTACGGCTACATAAATAGAAGCAGTGATATTCTTGTGTCCGTGACCAATGTGCATGTCACATGCCATTAATGGCATTAGCATAGACTAAACAACTGCATCTCGGGTAATCAGAATAAGTCAGACCCTTTGAGATGCTTTGATGTGATCTTATGAGTCTCTTCCATGCTGCTGGGTGATAAGACTCATTAGTTGTGTCGTACTGAATAAGTCCTTCAAAATTAGCATTTCTATGGTCTCGAGGCTACGCAGATGATGTTATAAAGTTGTATAACCTCTTACGGCATTGTGATTCCATACATCTTTAAGCAGGACAACAAAAACAGAGGATTCATTCTTCTGTCTTCAAAACTCTGGATCATTACAGATTTACAGATCTCTTAACAGCCGAGTCTGTCGCAATATTTCCTCATGATTTCTTGGCAGCCATTCAGGATGAGAAATATGTCTTGCATGAAAGAGTTTAGGGAGGATGATGTTCCATGCCAGATCAGTGTGGAGGCAGCAATGATGATGTCATCCCATGAGGCTCTGACCAGGCTAATCGTATGTAGCCTACTGTAGAAACACGTAGTGCTCTGTGGAGCGTGAGCGGCTCAGAATTAATTTTCGACCATGGAAGAGACATATATCACAATGACACTGATTGTGTCAACTGGCTAATACCGAATCAACAGAGAATTCCACCGGTTGTGCAAAATATACATAATTCAATGACCAGGATGTGAGCAAAATAATTTACAGTGGTTAGGTGTGAAATGTGCATGCAGTTGAAGCAAACAGTCAGAATTCTTTACAGTGGTCGTAATGACTGCCTATTCATGGTGAAGTGATAAGGAGTACAGTCACTGTGAAGTATAAAAAGTACAATTAAAGGCTGTTGTGAAGCAAATGCAAAGTTGCCCGTAGTTTATTTCTAGCATCCCTGAGGATTTCAGACTGAATTTAACAGTTTGTTTTATTGATTTTCTCTCAAACTGGTTTATTTAATGTGTCAGCCAATCAGAACAGAAGTCACTGACGTATAAAAGCTGGATACGTCAAGAAACAGCCTGTTTAAATGTAAGAGATTAAGGAAACTTGAAAATGGACATTGGAAATGATACTTGAATTATTAAATGTTTGTTATTTCAGTTTATTTATTTATTTACTTTGTTAAATTTTTAACTACTCTTCAAATACCACTACTACTACTACTACTACTACTACTACTACTACTACTACTACTAATAATAATAATAATAATAATAATAATAATAATTAAAGCAATATCTTTGAGAATGATTACTTGTATGTAAATCAAAACAAACTAATTTTGTGATGTTTATTTCTCTGGCATATGTGGTTACAAAACATTAGCTAAAAGTTTTCAAGTGAACTCTTACCAATCATTTTTGCTGCGATGGATCAACTAGTGGAAAAATCAAACGATCTCTGTCGCCTTCCGCCAGGCCTGTCTCTGATGGACATCCTAGTGTGCTGTCATGCCCTCCAAGCCCACCCATTAACGGCCATCTGTCTGTCATTTGGGGGTGTGTCAAGGGCGCTGGGACCTTGGGACATGTGTGACATGCAGCAGAGGTGAGGTGTCGATATTGGGAGGGTTTACAAACAGCTAAGTTTAGAGCCTCTGTCCACCCCCTCTCTCAGTCACCAAAGTGTCAGCTAGAACACACTGAAGGCCTGCTGTTGCCAATTCATCACCCGTAATTGTTATGACTGGTGGCGGCTCCCTCTCATAAAGTCCTTGTAAATGAACCATAAGTTAACATGAAATGACTCAGGACCGTTAAAATCCTTTCAAGGCAACTTATGCTATTTAAACACACAGCTTCAAGAAGCAGCACCAAAAAGAGAGCTAGATACTGTGATGCCTCATAAAGCAACAAATGTTCATAACTTACCTAAAAAAATATTTAGATTCTGGAGATGTTAAAATTATTAAGAATAAATTTGTGCCATTCTTTCAGTTCATTTCATTGCTATAATTTTAAAACCTTTGAATTATTTATAGCAATTTCATTATATTTTATTTACTAGTCAGTTAAACTACTACAATACCACAAAGGTCATGAATTCTACAACATGAAGTTGTTCCAGAATTACATTATGATTGTTGGTGCAAATCTCCAAAAAGTTTTTTTTTACATGAGGAAGAAAAACATCATTCTTTTCAGCCAGTTAATGTAACAATATTTTAGTCATTTGGACCATTTCTATTGGCCCTTTCATCATGATATGTTGACATGATGTAAAAAAGCAACTGGCATTTTGAAAGATAAAATAAAAGTATTCTAAAATAATTGTAAAATAAATACGCTTAAAAATACATTGTGGAAAAATTGTGGAAAGAAATAAATACATTAAAATGAATATTTCAAATGTGGGTACTTTCAGAGAGGTCTATATCATCTCAACAAGTTGCCAAATACAAAGTATATGGTGTAGGATGCATTTTTCTTGTTGTAAATCTTCCCTTCCCACTAATTCAATACAATGCAAATCAATACAAAGTTATTATTAATGGTTACCTATATATTATGATGAAATATTTCTATTCTGAAGGAATAGTGATATCCCAGGATGATGATATATCCATCCAAAGGGCATAAGGGGCCACTGAAGTATGAAAATTATATTCTACAGTCTTTAGATCATCAGATCCAACCCCCTACTGATCGCCCATGGGAGCTTTTGGGCTGTTACGTTAGACAGTGCCCTTCATCCCCATCATTAATAGACCAGTTGGTGTTGTGTCCCTCTGCTACACTTCAGTTCTTGTAAAAGCTGTGCCAAGTTGCACTGAAGCTATTGTTCTAGATCTGTAAATGCATACATAGATCAAACTGACCTATACATGGTCCACTATGGCCATATAGCATAAGCATTTAGCATTTAATGAACATTCTGGGAATCACTCCGGGTCTCTCTTGCCTTTGATGACCTTCTAGATTTATAAGAGGAAAAAAGGAACCAAGTGAACTGTGTATGGATATAGTTGCAGGGCATGGTGGTGTGTCTATTCCAGGGTGGCGCGTTGAGAAGCCCATGGGTTCCTCGGTCTTCGCCCTGCCTCACAGCCTAATGTTCAATGCACTTAAATTCTCTCTCTCCTCCTGCTGTGAGCCAGTGCATCAGATATGTTACATTACCCACTATGCATAATGGATTAGCAATAAATCTATTTCTGTAACGGGGCTATGTCTCCTGCATTATGTCTCTGCGGTCTTTATTAGTGAATACCAATGATTCAGAGCTGAGAGAGAGAGAGAGAGAGAGAGAGGGGAAAGGACAGAAGAGAGAGAAAGAGAGAGGTAAAGGGAGAGAGGGTGAGAGAGCGAGCTAAAATGGGTGAGAGAGGAGTGGAGAGGTTTTTTATGAGATGAGCAGAACCATCAGAGTAGTTTTTTATTGTTCTATATCGCTCCACATTGAGTTTGCGTCTGGATATGTTCATATTTGTTGTGTCTAGATATGACTTTATGAGTTTTTATTTCGCTTCACAATTTGTATTAATGCTGTTGCTGTAGTTGTTTCTGTCACTGCGTCTTAAGTAAGCCATAACTCAAAACATGGGTGCTTTTGGTTTCCAGGCAATGTGAAAGCACTAAACAAAATCCAACTTTCAATCTCACGCAGCAAATACAGCACAGATCAATTTCAGTGTCGTGTTCATTAAGGACTGACAGCAGTGACAGTATCTGACGGTTTGGAGGGGGTTAGAAAAAATGACATTATAACAATATTGTTTGCTTCAATCAATGTCCGAATATGTGGACAGAATATGATTTGCCCGACAGCTGACAATATCATTTATATTATTTTTTTAAGGCCACACATTACTTGGCAATCATTCTCCCGGGTTCATCTCTGTCTTCAGAGGTTACTATAGGACTATGAGGTTTACCATGTTTAGGTCTTGTCTCACGGAAAATGCTTTTTTACATATGAAAAGAACAATGTTGCAGATTCTGAATGAATTTCAACAAAATCTGATTCTGGATCAGTATTCCTGTAACTCCTGAGGTGGTTTGTAAAAACAGACCCACTTGCAGCAATTAGCTACACACTGATATTCAAAGTAAGCTGTACTTTGTCCTAAACACAACACAACGTCCCCATTACCTAAACGAAGAGCTGGATGTGGCTCGAGCAGATTTTGAGGATATATATTAGGGTGACTATTGGCCTCTAGTGATTGTTTGCAACATTAGCCTCAAAGCACCAGTGCTAAACTGAACAAGCTAAGTTTGGCCTCCGGACATACATGGTTGATCATTTACATCTAGAATAAGTGGCAAAATGTGTAAGTATGACTTTTAAGTAAACTATTCCCTCACATTATGTGTATAGTCAAACAAAATTGAAGTGTATGGCCTCTAAAGGCCATGTAACATAATGCAATAATAATTACTTAACAAGAGACACAATTACAATGTTGGAAAGAGCTCTGGCCGTGATCTCTGAACTGTCTCAGGCCTCGTGTTGATCAAGTGTCTCAAGAATGCACACCCTCCCCAACCCAAACACACAGACAAACATAGACTACATGAAATGCAGTACATGCATGCAAACACAGTCATTACAGACAAGTATAGATATTCAAACAACAGAGAGGAAAGGAAAACAGCTTGAGTACTGAAGAGACTGAAATGCTGAAACAGGTGGGGATGTTTCTCACAGGCGTGTGCATTTGCCTGATAGTGCTGCCATCTGTTTTAGCACCTCATGCGAAAGGAGGCATGCAGAGGGTCCCACCTCACCATCCTCCTCATCGCTGCTTATCTCAAGGCCCTTCCATATGGAGAGGAATTAAATCAAAGCAAGCTTCTTAAGTGGTCATTGTTCAGTTTGGCAAAAAAAACAGTGGTGCAATAATATCTCAACGCTGATTAAACATGTAATCTCATTTTCAGCATGTAATAGTGTCATCTTTCCAAAAGATCCACTACTTTATTCATGAGAATCTATAAAAAATCGCATGTTTTACACATGAAACGTTTGTCTGACTGGTTTGAATTACACCTCATGACAGGTTGTATCAGAAACACATCTCTGTGGCGAGCATGTCATGGCACGCCATGTACTTAAGTTACTGTTTTTAGTGTTGAGACACACCAGTCACATTTCAAACAATTAGTAAAAACCTCTGTGTTAAATTGGCATTTGCCGTGCTGAATGAATTCTTACGTCCATTGGGACTTAAATATAGTGTCAGTTCAGTCCTTGGGATTTTGCCGTGTTGAAAACGTGATGTTTTGCTGGTGCTTTTGCTGCTACAGAGGAAGACCGAAGGAAGGAAGGGAAGACGGAAGAAGGGCAGGAAGGATGTGAATCTATTCATTTGCTAATCGCTGTCACTTCAACTTGTCAGCTTACTGTAATTGCGGCGCATGAAGCGCCTGAATAGGGAACACAGCTCAGTGACTCATTCATATTGGTCTTCTTTTGTCCCTTTTCATGTCTGATAATCTCTGTCAGGGCATAGTCGGCCAAATAAACATTTTTCCTTTAAAATTTACACATCTTTTATGCCATCGCTTTGCAGTGGCATTGTCCTTCTCTTTGTAATCTGTCTGCATGTCTCTCTCTCTCTCTCTCTCTCTCTCTCTTTCTCTCTCTCTCTTTCTCTCAGAAGCAGCAACAGTAATGAAACGCAGCCTGTCTTCGCAGTGCTCTGTTAATTACTTCTCTATTTATTTAGTGGTTGTGCTTTGGTGGTGGTGGGGGGTTCAGGGGATTGTCTAACTCTCGTGTTAAATAGCCCGCATTCCGATCCTCTGATGCCCAGCCTAACACCATCCCCATTTTCATCTCCACGGCCCAGCAAATTAGCGCCCAACTGACTCCCTCTGTGTGTGTGTGTGTGTGTGTGTGTGTGTGTGTGTGTGTGTGTGTGTGTGTGTGTGTGTGTGTGTGTGTGT
>JBBPCW010000106.1:30261928-30274203 GCA_037974425.1 Phenacogrammus interruptus
TCTCTCCCTCTCTCTGTGTCTGTCTCTCTCTCCCTCTCTCTGTGTCTGTCTCTCTGTCTGTGTGTGTCTGTCTCTCTCTCTCTCCCTCCATCTGTGCATAATGGCTTTGCTGTGCTGACCTGCAGTCTGTAATGTTTGTTTTTAATGCCACTGAAGGTTGCTGTAATGACAGCTCAAGTGGACGTGACAATTATTTCACCTTCGTTCGGCGAAGGATAAAGGCTTTTACACCTCACAAGATGACCCAGACAGTAATTTCTGTGTGGGGAGCTGCGCTGGAATGTATGCGTGCGCTTCCGTACAGAAGTCAAGCAGGCTGCTAAAAGCTACTTAGTTTGGAACATTGAGGCTGTTGGAATTTTTAGTTGAGCAACACTAAATATAAACCTTTTGAGTGGCGGCTTAATCACCTTCTAAAAATGTACATAATGATCCACTGCAGCAGTGTTTTGCACAACACCACAAAATAGAACTTGTGCACTGCAAACGTGTTGGAAGTATTCTATAATCATAGTGTTATGCATTGTTTATTCTTGTTAGAAAATAGAATGTTTTGCTTTCAGGGCATTTTACTATATTGTCCTTCATGGTTCGTTAGGGCTGCAAAATTCGTGATTCACTAGAGACCACTTCTTGAGTGATACTGCATTGTAAAACCTGTATAATTGCAGCTCAGAGATCAGCACAGACAGCTATGATAAAGTGGTACACAAAGCTATAAATAAATTGCTTTATGAAGTATTAAATAAATAAAGTCCTGTTTGTACTACAGACAAAAGAGAAACCAACCTGTGCTCTGAACTGAAAGTCAGCCTTAGTCTATAGAGACCCTTACAGGATGCACATTTAGATTTTGAGCGTGTGTTTAAAACCTCGATGGCAGGTTTTGTCACAGTGACAGCGATTTTCAGAGTCCAGATGGTGGTGGGGTGCGTATGCAAACGTTTTTTTTCTTACCTAATTGATATTAATAAAGAACAGGTCTGCACATTTTGCATTAGGCTTAAAATTGAGGTCCGGTTTCTCTCAGTCTACCACACACTACTGAGCATACAATATCAACAGCACTAATGAGGCTAATGTCAGCTTGTTTATGCCAGAAGCCACGGCAGCAAAGCGGAAAGCAAGTGACAAATACTGCAGGAGTATTTTGTATATGGTACTAGTAGCAGATATCCTCATTTGAATAGGGGTTTTTGGTGCAACCCTACCATATTTTTTGCTTTTGTCCCAGTTCCCAACACTCCAGGTTACAGCAAAAATGTGGAATCAGCTGCTTTGGCCCAAAGGACTTGGGTTGAGAAACTGCATTGGAGTGAACAGTTGCTTATGAATCTAAAATTTGTCTACACATCTTTGCATGCTGTAGCTTACACCATGCATAATAAATTGGTAAGCAGTGTTATGCAACATATAATGCTAGACATTAATTTCCAATAATTAAACCTTGAGGATGGGTTGATACTGATACTGATCCACTAGGGGTGTAATGGTACACATGTCACGGTTCGGTACGTACTTTGGTTTTGGGGTCACGGTTCGGTACGGTTCACAATACAACAAAGTTAAAGAATGAGTTCTAAAGAATGAGGCTTGGTTTGTTTTCGTTTATTTTAAATAAACAGGACTGTATTCACCAGTAAATACACACTCTTGCTTATATTTCCATGTATGTGTAAGGCAGCAGAAGTGTTACGCCAGTAGGTGGCACTATTGCACCACACTACGACCCAGGTTTATGATTTGCTTGCGCTTTTTGGTCCCTCTGTGGTTCCGTTTATTTCAATCACGTCTTCTCCATCGTACCATGTATTCTCCGAAAAACATACCCATGTGAACCGTGACCCATGTACCATGACTGTTCAGTATAAATACATGTACCGTTACAGCCCTACGATCACCTATAGAAATAAAAGCATGGCCTACAGTACCTTTACAGAACAGCTTTTTAAAATTCATTTCATTCTTTGTACTAAATGAAAAAACAAATATCACTGAGCTGACTTTGCAAATGTCTACACAATTAACGCACTTAAAATAAATGTCCTCTAGTATAATACTGATTCAGCACTCTCTGTTGGTATCAGCCCAATACCATTACTAGGCATCACAATACCTACATGGTTCTGCTGACTAACATGAGGTGCTTGTGGAAAACCGACACTACGCAGCCTCTTCTGATCATCCCTGTGGGGGCAGAGGGGTCCGATGAAGAGCATCAGATCAGCTCTTACGTAATGTCTCATAGCGGATGCTGTTGCTATATGTTTGCTCAAGGCTTAGATTTACTGGGGAGACCCTGAGGCAATAACTGACGCGACTCAGGGTTACATTAAGATTCCATTAATCGTCCTGTCTGGCCTGGGCTTTGATGTAGTCATTCCAAACCTGATTGTAAGTCATAGTAAATCCATTCCAATATAAAGTCTCTTTTGTCCCATAGTCTACAAAGAGCTTTTGTTAAGTAATGATCATTGTCTTTGTCTTTTGTGCTGGTCTCTGATGAATCGCATGTATTTGAGCAGAGAGCATTATGAGGGTTGGTGTCTGATTGATTCTTGGTGAATACTTATCATCGCTTTCATTTGCATGACTGGTTTGGCTCATTTGCCCTCAGGGAGAATTCAGAAGTAGCTCTTATCAAATGTAACAGAGGCAGAACGAGCAACAGTAGCGTTCTGCGATCCTGATAGATGCAAAGTAGTTAACATGTTTTTTCTAGTGGATGATCTGTACTGGTCGGTACAGAGTCAAGTTAACAAAAATTATGCGTGTTTTCTAGAAAATGTTGGCAGAGGTATCAATAATTAACATACCACTGGATATAGCATATAAAGATTTAACTTGTAGTGCCACTTAAGTAGATCTTAAGAGTGTGAGTGAGTCTGAACTGCATGACTCTCCATGCTTTAGCTAAGCGCTCAGTGAGTTGGCCTACATAACCCTCATGGAGATTTAGCCCAGTTTGATCTTTTACCTGAGTCTCTGACTTTGTCTAGAAATCTCCTGCGAGTTCTCTCTTTGTCTCTTTACTCCTGCGCATTCATTTCTGCGAGTGCTTTTGCGTAATTGGCTTTTTTATGGCTCTGTTTGGCAGAGATTGGCCGGGTACGGAAGGACATGTACAATGACACACTGAACAGCAGTACAGACAAAAGGACATCGGAGCTGCCAGACGCCGTGGGGCCTATCGCTCAGCTCCAGGAGAAACTCTACGTGCCTGTAAAGGAATATCCAGACGTAAGTGCTCTTTATTTACCAGAATATTTCCACGTATGTGAAGTACTGTCCCTCTTCTGTGCACCCTTTCTCTGCAGAACCTTCCTGAAGCGTTATCTAGTTGCTTGTTACAAAACACAATCCCAGTTTAGATAACCTTTCCAATTTAGATCACATTTCTGATTTAGTTTAAGAGTCTATCTGTCATGTCGTCCCTTGATGACACTGTTCCTCGCTTCCGTCCATCTGGAAAAGCTCAGGAGCTCTAAGGTTAACCCAGAATGTCATGGAAATGTCAGGGAAAGTGCAAAAATCAGTAGAGCTCAAAAAAGGCAGGGGAAGCTGATGTGTTTTCTCTGAATTATTTAAAGCGCCCATATTTCTTAGATAGATTCACACTGCAGGAGGTTAGGCTTGGAAGTGTCATAACCAATGCTGTGTGACATGTATGTTAATGCTTTGACATTTTTCGTCATTAGCTGGATTGAATCAGAAGTTCGAGATGGTTGTTTTTCTCATCAGCAAAGTGGTTTAATGTGTTTTCAAACATATGCGTGTATAAGCTGTTTTAAAAAATCTAATCAGAACTAGAGACTTCTCTAAATGTCGTCTGTCAAAGTTTGGGTGCGTGAAACAGATTGACTTTGCGGAGGAGGATTCCTGCAGATCTGGAAGCTGGAGTTTTTTTTAGTCTAAGTAAGATGTATATGAAAATTCACACATTTGTTAAGTATATTAACTATATTCATTAATTGTTGAATCATTTTGATTGAAAAAAAACCCCAATGATGTCCAGCTTATGTGCTGAAAACTGAGTGAAACCTGTGGTGAACGTCTAAGGAGTGTATATTTGTAGCTCTAGGCTGCCAATTTCCTTCAAGTCCTTTAATTATCTCACTCCAGTCCTCCGAATTCAGAGGAGCAATATCCTGGAGCTGATTGATCAAATTAGTTTATTCCTGCTAGTACAGCAATAATCACAAGAAAATAATTACCATTGTATATATTGTCTAAATCACACCTGCAGCCTTTGGCTGTGCATTCAGTATTGTGTGCTTGCAGTCTTGTTAACAGTAGTGCAGCAGATAGAAAGTGCATTCTCCAATGACTTTATTAAGCATTTTACTTCACCTTTATCTTTTGTCACCTTTAACTTTTTCAAAAGACTTGAGGTCTGAGACAGCCTCTATAATGTAACAGTCTATAATAACATAATATTTTATGACAATTCTTTTTTTGGAGAGTGTTCTTTAATGGCTTTTAGTGTAACGATTTTATGAAGTAGCAAATAAAGTGCTTTTGGGAAAGAATTCTTTCACTCTGTCGTTCTATCAGATGTAGGGCTGCGACTAGTATTGTGATTGCACTGCTCTATATTGCAATTGCAATATCTTTCAATATATTATAGGACTGCTATCATCACTTTTCTTCAAGTAAAAAGTGTCTGGAGTAGTAAATCAACAAAGGCTGGAATTTTTTATGGTGCCCAAACCCACACAAACGTCAAAGAAAAGTGAAATAGAAGGAAACCTTTGAATATGGGCCCTTTTTAAAAAGACCTTTGTTGGTTTGTTGGAATACATGAAGACCTCAAAACACCCATGAACTCCCCCAAAGCTGTGATTGGTCACTCTGTCAAACACTGTGATTGGTTAGAGGTCCTTCTGCATATAGCAGTCATCTGTACTGAGGAGAATGATCTTGTGATCATGATAAACAGGTGATATAGTACACAGCCCTTGTCAGATGTTTTACATCCATTTGAGTTTTTCCACTTTTAGCCAAGAGATTAGTAGTGCTGAGTGTCTGCTCTTGTTAAGCACTGATAAAGGTGACAGTGAGGTCAAGAGGAGCTGAATTAGAAACATAACAGACGCTCCTGAGGATCTTCACTTATCATTAGGTGCAGGGTGGCAATCAGAGTGAAGGCTCTCTAAACAGAGCTTAGAATTCACACTAAATTACTATTCAGCTCAGTGGCACTTATTGTTTGCTAGTTCAGGCCACGCCTTCAACATATGGCTGTAGTATGAGAAGAGGCTGTATGACTGTAGAAGGGCAGAGTCGGAGTTCTGGGCGTTTTCTGCTTTGAGCAAGAAGGTCAGATGTCCTTGATGAACGGAGGGACAGGAATGAGTAACAGGCATGAGTGATGGGGTGCAAAAACTTATTCACAGGCAAAGGGTGGAGCGTCAGTCATGGTCCTACATTGGAGCTATTTTAGCTCCGTCTGAAGCAGTTCATTTTAGAAGAATGTAGTCGTGCTGGTGGTGCAACTGTTCAAAATACAGACCAGGACACAATAACTGAAGATACAGCTTCTGAATAAATGAACATTGCACTGAATGTGATTGATGCGCACACTGGGGCTTCCTCAGGATTTGTTTTCTGGGATCTAGCATATTAAGCTCTAGTACACTTTGACAGCTTACAAGGAACAACACGTTACTGAGTTATTGAGGTCACTAACTTCCAGAAATTTGTGGAAACAACAAAACGGGACATTCCTTCCGGGGCAGATATCTGGATTTCCACTTTTCTCTCTTCAAAATGACCCCATTTATTTAGGTTTATTTTTACCGCTTTTCTTTTTTAGGCCCTGTCCCGTTGTAGATCAAATGAAGAAACACAAATCCTCCGTGTCTAAGCGATCATTAATCACCCTGCTTGTTTGGAGTGTGACTTCTCCCTCTGAAACACAATCAGCATTCTGATAATCCTCCAAAAATCTAACAGGCCTCCCACAATACCTCCGCAGCGGCAGGGTCACATGCTACAGGAGTGCCTCAGAGCCCAGGCAGGAGAGGCACGTAGAGCTCTGACTTCTGTGTCCTCTCTGGACCAGCTAATTAAGGAAGAACGATCTAGAAAGTTATTACTGCCACTCCAGCACCTGTCCTCCATGGAAATGAAAACAAGCCAGAGCTTTAAAGGAAAAGGGAGCGAGGCAGAGATGAGAGAAGCAGAGATGAGAGGTGTTTACGTTCAGCGTCTGATTATTTTTCCGTGCAGCGCTTGCGTTCCTTCTCTCACTTTGTGATAAAATCATTGCGAGCGATTTTGAAACTGCTGCCCCTTGCCGTTCAATCGGTCCCTCTCTCTTTCTCTTTTCCTCCTCCTTTACTCTCTGTTGGACGGTAATGAGATTTGTCCGACGCTTTGTTGTTGTTAATTGAAACTTTTCACAATTCAGATGAATTTTGCCAAACTGGTAAACAGCTCTAGGGAGAAGAAAAAGTCCCAACGTGAAGAATTCGGTGTGAATAGTTATTTGCTTTTCATTAATATTCTCTGAGCTTGTTTGTTTGTTTGTGATTCAGTAAGACTTGAGGTCTGAGACAGCCTCTATAATGCTACAGTTATAACACGATATTCTATCAAAATTCTTTTTGGGAGAATGGAGTATGTTCTTCACTTTAACAGCTCATAAAATTTTATGAAGTGGTTTTATTACACAAACCGTTTCTAATAGGTGTGTAAAATAATTAATGTTGTGTGTTTGTGTGTATATATGTTATTGATTGTGTGTGTGTGTGTGTGTGTGTGTGTGTGTGTGTGTGTGTGTGTGTGTATATATATATACACATACTGCAGTATTTAAACTTGCACAAAACATCGAACAACAATAACACTGAGGCACAAACAGCCCTTTTGCATCGCACAGTAGTGCGATGAGCTCAGGCCTAAATATACAGCACAGAGGCTTCGTGGCCACAGCAGCTGTGATCAGGCATAGAGGAGAGATGGGCTTTAAAAGGAAGAGAATGCATTGTGACCCTGAGAGAGGGAGAGAGAGAGAGGGGCAGCTGCTTGGCTTATCACTCAGCCCTCGTGACAGATAAGGTTAAACGCTCAGAGAGGGGCCTAGCCGCCAGCCTGCAACCACCAAAAAACACAATGTATTATTTCTGGCCTCACCACTATTGGAGATGCAGCCCACTAAATCATGTCAGGGTACAAATAACTGCTTTAACTTTGGTGACCAGGGAGATCGCTCAAACCCTCTCTATTCCCTCTTACAAATCCCTGCACTGAGCCCTACTGTTCGCTCCCAGGAAACCGCGGTTAGTGTGTCAGTCAACACGCTTAGCTGTTTACTGTCACAGTGATTTGTGTCCTGTTTTTCCTGCTGGGTCATTTGTAAGCCCTGGGCAGAGACCACTCAAAACACGGCTCTTTTGTGCAAATAAAATGGGAGGTTACTCACCATGTTTTGTGTTTTGTGGCCTAACATGATTATCATCACTGTCATAAGAACACCTTGTAGCTGCTTTTTTTTTTTTTCTTTTCATTCCTTTGAAAAATGACAGCTACCTTTTGCTTTATATGCATGTTTAATGATGGATGGATCAATAGGAGTTTTTAAAACTTACTGGTATAGGACATTTCATGGAGTCTGTGGAGAAATTTTAAATGGCTCTACTTTGTTTTAGTCTTTTACACTTCTCTTATGGCCTTTTGCATAACTTATTTATTACATTACATGTCTTTTTACCTTGCAATGGCAGCAGGATCTGAAAGTCATTTCGTTTTAAGTAATCTCATTTGAATCGTAGTGTAAAAATGAAGCTTTATTAGTGCAAAAATGACTCACTGTTCATTTTTTGCTTGAAGAGCTTCACTATGGAGAGAACATGTTGCTCAGCACAAATATCCATTTCCCGTAATTCAGAGTGAGGTGTGAAATGAACGCTCTCGTTCTCCGCAGTCATGCCCTGATGTCATTCTCTCAGTGGCGTGAGGAATGTTGCCAACCGAGTGTGTTCGACAGCAGGGATGATATGTTGGCACATCGTTTGTGACACAATGGAAACGAGACAGTGTACGCAATAGGGGTGGAAGGTAAAGCGTCGATGTTTGTTTGAAAATCATAGCACTGCAGTACTTTGAGTCAAATAGGATACACTTAAACACGTATGAATATTTAAATTATTAATGCAACACGGCAGTGACAAAATGAGTTTTGTTTTGCAGGCAGATTTAAAAAGTAATAAATGTATATTGTAAAATCATATGCTTAGTATATCCTAATTTTATCCTATAACTCAAGTATCCGAATGCAATGCGACCTCTGATTCTCATACAGATACACTTACAAAGGCAGGCCTCTCAGTGAAAGAAGAGAATGTGTGTATGTGTTCATATATTGAGACAACCTACAGTGCAAGGACCAGCTAAATCAAGTTTATTTTAAAGGGAATTGAGATTTTTTGGAGGTTAAAAGTTGAACTTTGTTAAATTAGTATTTTAGATTGTGTGATAAATGATATATGTATGGCATTCATCCTGACAATATATGTGTGTGTAACCTTTTCACCTTCAGGGTGGGAATGGGGTGGAGTCATGGCTGTAGGCAAATGGTGCATTCCAGAGGGTCTTTGGCTTCTGGATGTTCCCCACCAAATAAAAGGGATTGAACATTCCTAACATTCCTCTGGAGTTTGTAAAGTCTCTTTGATTGAATTATACAGTGATTTTACTACGCTGTAGCTTATACTGGGCTTTACCAAAGCTGCCCTATACGAGACTCAAGGGTGGACTCAGTGTTCTGTTTATAATTGCTGAAAATTGGTTCATGAGGGAACATTGTTCTCTTGATACAGCACAGTAGCATTTGCACAGAAGTGTCCATTAATATCACCGTGTTGCATCGACTTATAAAAGGGCTTGAATCTGTTTCAAACTTGCAAACGTTCATGTAGCCAGTGATGTTTTTTAGTTT
Source organism: Phenacogrammus interruptus (assembly GCA_037974425.1). Taxonomy (NCBI): domain Eukaryota; kingdom Metazoa; phylum Chordata; class Actinopteri; order Characiformes; family Alestidae; genus Phenacogrammus; species Phenacogrammus interruptus. Next base: position 30,270,870 of record JBBPCW010000106.1, read on the forward strand.
TCCAAAGAGTATTAGGAAGTTTCCTAGCAGCTTGCGGTGTGCCAAATATGCCAAATAGAACCAAATATAGGAATAAATGTCAAGTTTCAGAATGTTGCTTTCCGCAGCATGTTTTTTTCATCTGTTTCATTGGACTCTAGTCCCCATTGCCTTTTCTACAGACTACCCAGAGAGGTTTAATCCTCGTAAATCTCACTTAAGGTCTTATTCAAAAGGTAATTTGTGTAGCAATAGTCAATTTTAAAATGGATTTGCACAAAAGTGTCCATTGATATCACTGTGTTGCATCGGGGGGTTGAATCTGTTTCAAACTTGCAAACATTCATGTAGCCAGTGCTTTACAAAGTCCAAAACAAGGCAGTGCTGGCAAAGACGCATCCTTCAGCTGAAAATCAGGATCCCCCTCCAGTCTGAGGCAGGTGTTATCATACCGCAAGAATGTTGATCTGTTGCAGCAGCAAGAGCTGTGTGATAAAGTGTGTGTAATATGTGTGTGACATGCAGGTGTTTTTAATTAAATCCTCTATTTTTCACCTTGTCATCTGTGTGTGTGCAGTTCAACTTTGTGGGGAGAATCCTCGGGCCTCGTGGGCTCACTGCCAAACAGCTGGAGGCTGAAACAGGCTGCAAGATCATGGTGCGAGGCAAAGGCTCCATGAGGGACAAGAAGAAGGTGAGTTTTGCTCTCTTTCTTCTTTTTGTCATCTTTTCATGTTTCTTTGTTTTCGAAGATCTTTTACATCTAATTTTTCATTATCTCTCCGTGACCCCCTGTCTAATATAGACAGCTTTGTGTGTAGACACACAGTTTTTTACTTGTTTTTTGGTACATTTTTTTTTTTCCTGTGCAGGGAACCATATTTTGCACCAATGCATAACTAATGCATGCCAAATGGCAAGGGATAAAATCCAGGCAGTCTCTATTCTAATGGAGTTTCTGTTGGAGTCTGCTTGGCTTGCACCACTCTGGGACTGAGACAGACATTCTGCCTGCCTCCAAGGGTGCCTGACATAGAGGAAAAATGACTCGCATTAAAATGAAAATGAGTGCCATTAGAGAAAGAGAGAGACATGGGGGGGAAAGCTTTCTGCTTTTTAGAGCTGAGCAAGAGGGTTGCTTCACTTCTTCAATATATGTCTCTCCCTAGACTATTTAGTCCATGTTTTTAGATTAAAGGACAACTTCAGTGCGTCGCCACATCCCATTTGACTTACCAGCAAACTCAAGAGCGGAACAAATGATTCTGCTAGAGACAACTACACTCTAATGAAAGCTGTTTTTTAGTTTTCCAAAGAGTATTAGGAAGTTTCCTAGCAGCATGCGGTGTGCCAAATATGCCAAATAGAACCAAATATAGAAATAAATGTCAAGTTTCAGAATGTTGCTTTCTGCAGCATTTTTTTTCCCCCAATCTGTTCCATTTGATTCTAGTCCCCATTGCCCTTTCTACAGAATACCTTTCTTAGACCCAGAGAGGTCTAATCCTCATAAATCTCACTTAAGATCTTATTCAAAAGGTTCTCTTCCAGCAGCTAAATAGATTAGGTTAAATTGTGATTTAAGCTGAGAATTAGAGTAAAAAGTGTGTAGCAATAGCCAATTTTAAAACGGATTTGTCTTGATTTTTGTAGTGAAGGAATCCGAGGTAGTTTTCTAGGAGCTGAAACATTCACTTGTTCTCAGCTGCGCAGATTCAGCCGCCTGTGGTTGCAGCAGAATGACAAATAGAAGCATATTCAAAAGAATACTGAGTAGCAATGTGGCAGATGAGATTCTTTGCTGTGCAGTGTTGCTAATTCAGAGTGATGGGGAATTAATGAAACACAATGAGCTGAGATCCCCCAGGCACACTGCCATGTTCCTGCAGTGTTACACAAGCTGCACCGCCACAAATTTTGCCCGAGCCCTCAGCGGACACAGTAATAGACGGCGTTTAATTGGACAGGATGGAGACGCACTCTGGCTGGTCTCTGTTTGGAGCTGTGTTTGCTGTTGCATGTCTTAGAAATATTTAAAGAGGATTTTAACGGTGCCAATAAACACCACTTCTTCAAAGCTGACATCAGCCTTTTCCAACAGTAGCCACCAGGGAGCTTCTCCTGATCAAGGCGCTGGATGCTGTTGTCATGACTTGTCAGAATCTCTTCACTGTGTGCTGCTTGTGTATGCAGATGTGAATATTTCTCCAAATCTGTATCTTTCAGCACACAATGCCCTCCGGCCATGATTTTTGAATTGCTGGGCAGGGTGACACTACAGTAGAAGAAAACACTGAATAAATGAAAGCGGCAAAGGAGGAACGTGGAGGGTTTTGTAGAACAGTGCTGCAGGAATTGAACGAGCCAAGCATCAAACGGAGGCGCCATCTGGATCCATGTACTCTCTTACTATCATCCAAATTAGATTTACAGTCGCAGTGCTTGCGATGCACACATTGGAGGGCATGGATCTTTACGAATAGAAAATTTCACCTAGAGAAAACAAAATGCTGTTTATAGTTGTATAGGGTCCTAAGGTAGAATCTAGAGCATGAAAAATAATTATTTTAGACACTTAATATGTCAAACCTGACACTTAATATACGTCAAAAACCAGAAAGGCATACACTAAACTGTTGCTGTCTGCCTTCATTTTGATCACAGGTCTACTACATGTTGTAATAGAAGTAGTGTTGCTGTCTTAAAAAGGGATATTACTGTCATTTACACGGATTGGCAACAGCAATCAAACCCCTGACAGGTGAATAACGCTGCTAATCTTGTTACAGTGGCACCTGCCATGGGATATATCAGGTAGCAGATGAGCAGCCAGCTGATGTGTTAGAAACAAGAGAAACTGGCAGGCCTAAGGATCTGAGCGACTTTAACAAGGCGTAGTGATGGTTAGACAGCTGGTTCAGATAACCTCCAGAACGGCAGGTCTTGTGGAGTGTTCCCAGTGTGCAGTGGTTAGTACTTACCAAAAGCAATGAACTGGCAACCCAAGGCTTGATGGGTCACGAAGGCTAGGCCATCTAATTCAAACCACGTAAGAGATACTGGAGCACAAATTGCTGATAAAGGTGCGGTCAGTGATGGAAAGGTAACGCACACAATACATTACAGCTTGCTACATATGTGACCACAAACCAGTCCTATGGTGACCCTCATCCACCAACAGAAGCGCCTACAATGAGGACCTCAGAATTGGACCGTTGAAGAATGTGGCCTGGTCTGATGAATAGTTTTTTTTTTTTTAACATCATCTGGACACTTGGTTGGGTGTGTGTGTGTGTGTGTGTGTGTGTGTGTGTGTGTGTGTGTGTGTGTGTGTGTGTGTGTGTGTGTGTGTGTG
>JBBPCW010000106.1:30279665-30295555 GCA_037974425.1 Phenacogrammus interruptus
TTTTAACTCGATTACGATTAATGAACGATTATTTTATTTATTTATTTTTTTGCCCTCATAGTTCACTGACAAGTTTTATACAGTAAATGTGCTCACATATTACAAGTGAGAGATTTTTGAATGAAGGGTGCATTCCTTGATTTTAAAATAATTGAAGGAAACACACACTACTATCTATATTTTTAAAGGGAAAATAATCAGAATAATCGACCTGGAAAATTTTATTGATTATAGATTCTAAATGTCGATTTTGATGACTTTTCGAGCCCTATTTTATATGGTTTTTGTCTGTGTGTCATAAGCAATTTCCTGCGGGATCACAAGTTTTTTTCTTTTTTAATTCTGATTCATCATTTGCATGACATTTGAGAAAGAGAAAGGGGTCTTTGGGAGAGCTAAGAGAAGAGAGCGAGGGGAAACAAGTGGCAAAGAGTGAAGCAGCAGAAAGGGAAGGGAGAGAGACGGACAGAGAAGGTGCTGATTGTAGACTGCTGAGGGAAACAGGATCTGTTTCTTTAACCCCTGTGCTCTGCGTGTTCATTTGCGCTGGCTTGTTTGAACAGTGCTGAAGTAACTCATACTGTTGGCAAGTATGAAACCCTAGCTTGTCCACACACCACTCGTCTAATGCTGCTAAGATCCTGCAACACACATTAGACCTTTGCAGTAAACCAGTCAGTCGAACCGGACTCTTGAAGGCATTCGACCACACTGAGGAAATAGTTTATACCTTTTGCTGGATGTTCTGCTTCTTCCTTGTTTGGAAGAACATTTTTAACTGTGACCATCTAAACGTACCATTCGTGTTTTGTTTCTGGACTCCTACCATGACTGCTTGTTTTATTTATTACATCGTGATGTATTTGATGTCGGTGTGTTTAATTTAGTTTTGGTGCTGCAAAAATTCACGTGTGTGTGTTTGTGTGTGTGTGACAGGCTGAAGGTGAAGACAGCTTGAAAAAGATGCAACTCATGGAGCTGGCCATCCTCAACGGCACGTACCGAGATGCCAACATCAAGTCACGTAAGAAAGACCTCCCTTTGTAACTATTTTGACCAAAGCTCTTATTTTTGTTTTCATGCTCTTAAAGACCATTCGAGCTGGATTAGTTGTACCAGAGGAGGTTCTGTAGTGTAATTTGCAAAGGATATTTTATTTGACGGGTTCAAGTATCTGTGTAATTTCTTCAAATTACCACAGATAGCCGGGACTGAAAAATCACAGGCTGAGCACCACACACTGACGCTGTGCACGGCCCTGGCTATTAGTGCTTTTCGTCATTACATAATTTAGAATTAAATTAAAACAGGGCTGTTATTACTGAGGGAGCTATAGCTTCGGCATGGTCGGCCTCAGTCTGAACATTCTGAACTTATTGCAAATTCATACTAAAAACTCCAGAAATTTCAGATCCATGCTATAATAAAAGCACAGATACACAGTGGCTGCCCAGGTAAAACTAGTCCAGCTAGAATAAGGGTATAGGCATGTATTTGTGTACTTGTGAAGTATTTTGTGTGCAGTGGCAGTTGCTCTAAGACAACAAGAGAAGCTCTGCTTCCTCTACTATGTAAGAAAATAAATGCTCATATGTATTTATATTGGTTTTATAAAAAGCGTGCCAGAACGCATTCAACTTCACGATTAGCTCGTTCAGAATCAGGTATTTATTGTAGATAGTTTGATGTGATTTTCTTGTCATACATTTCTGTGCAGCACAGCGTATTTAACCCTCCTGAAGCGCAGCTTCACTGGAGCTCTATGGCCCACAGATAAGCTTTTTCACAGCAGCAAAGCTGAATGGTGATTGGATAAATGCACCAAAATCGTCCGCTTCTCTGGGAGTGAATGGAGCAGTGGGTGGGCCCGACACTGGGCTGCTGCATGATGACTGGAGGAGCTGTCTAAAGGGCGGAACCCTTATTTTGATTGACAGCATGTTTTAAGTATACACCAGCACTACAGCGACTCGAATTCAGTCCCATGCGGATTTGCAGGTGGGGTGGAGGTAGCTCACTGGGTAGGATACTTGCCTCTGGACCATTAGGTCATGGGTTCGAATCCTACCTTCAGCACCACCACAGGTCCCTGGGCAAGACCCTTAACCCCAAGTTGCTTCAGGGAGACTGTCCCCTGTAGTTAGGGGATAAAAGCATCTGATAAATGCTGTAAAATGCAGAAGTTGTACGACAAACTGATGCACTCTGTGTTGTTTGCTGGTGTTGTATAAATCATTCTTTAAATAAAAAAAACATTGTTTCAGCATTGTAATATAATTAAAGTAACTCCTGGAAGGGGAAACTAGCCAGCTAGCAAGCTGTGCATAATGGCAGACGGTGCTAATATTGTTGACCTGCTTTTGGCGAAACCATTGTGTCTTCCTTACGAGGAGACACTCAGAATTAAACAGCAGGGCAGACCAACGCCCAAGACTGATCTGGTGCAAAAATCAGGAAAAAATAATTGGCTGGAAGTGCTGTGACAAAGAAAATGTACTGTTGGCCATGAAACCTTCTCAGAATTTATGTACAAATAACAATGAATTTTATGATGAAGGCCTAATATGAGCTTCCCCTGTTTCAAAGACTAGCAGCCGCCACTGTTGTGTGTATAGAGCATTGGTTATGTTTTTCTCCAAGGCAATATGAGGTAAGGTGTTATTTATTCATTGTATTCCTTCCTTTGACATCTCCTTGTACATGTCTTCTCTTGCGTGTGTGTGTGTGTGTGTGTGTGTGTGTGTGTGTGTGTGTGTGTGTATATGTATGTGGTTCTGTGTGTTTGTGTGTGCCACTCCTCTACCTCTGTGTAGCAGCTCTGGCATTCTCTCTGGCCGCCACTGCCCAGGCGCCCCGCATCATCACTGGCCCCTCCCCTGTGATGCCCACCGCAGCCCTGCGTGCTCCTGCACCCGCTGCCCCCACCCTCATGCCCCTCCTCCGACAGATCCAAACCTCCGCCATCATGCCCGCAGGCACCCCTCACCCAGCCACCCTGGTGCCTCAAACCCCTGAGTCTGGCATCATTTACACCCCATACGAGTACCCCTACACCCTGGCCCCTGCAGCCTCCATCCTTGAGTATCCAATTGACTCCAGCGGTGTATTAGGTAAGTAGACAGAACTTGCATTTGTGGGGTAAAATGTTATGATTGCTTTCCATATTGACCTGCATTATGTTTGTTCAAAAGTTTGGAGTCAGTTCTCACAGTATTTCATTACTTGCAAATTTAATTTGTTAAAAGCTAAAAAGCATCTGTCTTTAGATTTTTTTTAGGAAAGAAAATGGACACACTGGGACAAAACATGAACCTGGAAAATGAAGGCAATAAATAAGTTCCATTTGGCACTTTGACAGGGTCATTTTTCAAGTTTTTCCAAAAAGTTTTTATGCCATTTCCTTTCCGTTTCTCCAAACAGTATTTTCAAATGTGCTTTAATTTTAAGAGGACAGTAATTAAATAAAACAGTCCTCTTAAATCTTTTTAAATGTCTGTAGAAACCGTGAAGTACTTACACAGAGCTGGTTTTCATTATGGGTCTTTTTTTGTCATTATAGGCCTATATAAACAGTCTTTAGAACGAGAACTTTTTATTCAATATTTAAAATATTTTGCCCAAATGTTATTACATTCTTAACAATGCTGTAAATCCCTGTTTATAGTAAACAGCTAAACAGCTTTATCCTTTTAGATTAATTAATTATATTTCCAACTTCTTAACGCCTTACTAATTATTTGTAAACCTTTAAAATTGCACAGGACTGAAATATTCCAAAGATTGATTCCAAACTCTTGAATGGTTGTATGTGATCTACACTATGTATTCAAAAGTCTGCAGACACCTGTTCATCCAGTGCTTGCTGTGAATATTTGTTTATATTCGGTCACAAGAGCATTAGAAAGATCAAGAACTGATCATAGATGATTTGGCTCTTCCATCCAAATTTATTTCATCTCCTTATAGTGATGCTGGACGGAGTCGCTCCAGATCAGTTTGGGATGGCACTTTGTCCCTCTTGCTGATGCTTGTCACCGGTCATGGTGACCTTAGGCTCTTGTTTGGCTGAGTCAGAGCATCCCATTCTATTAGCAGTGACCTTTTGGAGATTATACAAACACAGGTGCCCACAATGGGTGTACCTGAATTCACTAAATACAAAAAGGGGGTCTGGATACTTTTGAACATAGAACATACATTGTCATGTGCTCAGCAGGCTCTTGATGCTGAAAAAGAAACCTTGTGGTGGCAGCTGCAGTTGTTGCCTTTTGTTAGGCATCAGATAGACTAATTTCAGCACTCTGTCTCGTTCTTTTAGGTATGGCTTTTCCAACAAAGGGCTAGTAGTGTTCGTGGACAGTCCGCATCCTTCACAAGTGTTAACATGCTTTGTTTCATAGCTGTCGCAGAACGACCGAACATTAAACAGCAAAGACCCCTAATAATGTGTTGGCTAAAGAACAGACAAACCAAGATCATTACTACTGATGTTTACACTGGTCTTAACTTCCAGAGTTTTATACTATTTCTTTGGTTCATCCTCAACTTACAAATATTAAGACTGAAAATATTAGAATACTGATGATTCACTAAAATCTGTCGTTCCCAGTGTTCTTTGAATAACATCCCAGCCTGCAGTTTGAGCTCCTGACAGTCCCTGCGCTTGCTTTCAGCTCTGAGTTCCCTCAGAGGACGATCAGTATTATAACTGACTTTGTGTTATGAATTGGAATAATGGGATGAACGAAGCACAGTGGGCTAACTTAAATCTGTCTGCAGGGATCTGCCTGAAAGGGATCCATCTTATTAAAAGCATTTTGTATATTAGGACTGATTTAGTGGGAGGATTTAAGGGCTCTGCTGGTGTGGTTCGGGGGGAAAAAAAGTGGAGCAAATAAACGCTCGTGGTCTTATGTCGCCTTCTTGAAATGACAGATGTGTTTAAAAAATTGTAATGGCAGATGCCTGCACTTTTAAGGAAAAAAAAAGAGCTTTTGGGCTTCTAATAGAAAGCATTCTCAATGTTTCATGAGTTACTGGGTCTTACAAGCTTGATGTGTTAAATGTTTGTTGTTTTTTTTTCTCCCTCTGTAATGATGAAAAGTTGTTGTGATGTGTTGTAATGATGTTGATTTCTGTTTTATTGGTAATGTTGCGCTCTGAGCAGGTGCAGTGACTACTAAAGTACGAAGGCAGGATATGCGCGTCCATCCTTACCAAAGGGTAGTGACCGCAGAAAGAGGTTAGTTTAGCCCCAGTGTTCACGCAATACTGTGTATGTGTGTGTGTTGTGCGTCTGATGAAGATTGTTACACTTTCAATTGCAATACAGATTACAAACTTAAAACTCTAGCTCCTTTTTTGGACGTTATCTCCCACATCTACCTAGCACTACATGTGTAACAGATGTATTGGTCTTGAAAGTGTAAATGCGTTTGTGTTTGTGTGTCTGAGTGCTCATGTGTGTTTGAACCAAGTATTTCTGAGCATGTTCACCAGTTTGGGGAAGCACTGGAGATGGTGGGTGACACTTTATATTTGAGGTATATAACACCTACATAAAAATGTCACTAAGTTGCCCTTAAAATTATTATAAATATCGCAAAAACACTTTTTATAGAAAATGGAACAGTTAAAAGCACTTAGGCCAAGTCAGGTCTTAAACATATATAGTATAAACAGAGTGTTATAAAGCTTAATGACACTGTTATGTAGGTTCAATAGCGCTTAGTATAAAGTGTTCACAGTTCACAGGTGGGTTATTCATATTGCATGTCTTAAGTTGAGGTCTCTCACTCCTAGAAAGTTGTTCGGTTTGTTCGAATTGAAATGGACTGTTTGCTTGAGCTCCATTATACTGATGACCATGGGATAATATAATGACTCCCAGTCCATGAAGGGTGATGGAGCTCAGTAATTAGCTTCTCTCTTTCTTTTTTCCTCGTTTCGTCGATGTCGATTCCACATTTCTTGGTGTCCTATTAATTATTTGGGCTCTAATGTACATTCGCACCTACTCTATTCCATTCAGCCACTTACTTGGCAGTTGAGAAAGGTTATCTTTTTTTTGTTCATGAAATTCTATTCTACTTGTTTCAGAGTAATTTATAAAAGAAGGGGATTTATTTTATTGATCATGTTTACAAGAACAAGTCTGCTGACATTTGAAGACCAACTTAATGACAAAAGAGTATAACAAATTTTAACGGGACGTTAATCACCACGCAACAATATTTCCAGTACTGTATTTCGTCAACCCAGTATTGTATCTCATGTGATGTTGCATCAGGCACAGCCAGTTAGAAGCCGTTTAGAGCTTTGATCAAGCTCCAGTGAAGCTAGTCCTTCTAATACTGAAAACATTCAGAACTCCCTCAGCAGTCATTTCCTTAACTCTTTCGTTCCACATATTTATAATTTTGCATTTCATGATCTTCTTGTGTTAATGTTATTATATATTGTTTGTTTATTGTCACTTATAAGTACTACTTCTATCAAGTTTGGGCCAAGACCTTTTTTTATTTTATTTTATATTTTGTTGATAAAACAAACCCATCCTAAGAGAAATTAAAGAACCACCTTTCAGAGATGACTCCTGAAACTACAATACATTAATGAAACTACATATTAGACATATTGAACGACTTTGGGCGTGCCAAACCTGTAAATATAATAGCGATGATTCCTTACGGTTAATGTGAAATTCTACTGATTCGAGATAAAGTTGAAATTAGCACTGTAAGATCTTAACCCATAACCGACAAACAAAACTGACCAGATTAATGAGAAACAATTGTGAAATTGCACAGACAGTCAAATCACCTCATCTGGCCTACTGCCCATGACCTTATCTAGTGTCACCGAGCCCAATAAAGAAAAAGGACCAGAATAGATCCACCTCAGCAAGTATTAATAGCACTATGAACAACTACCGGCTCTTCACACGCATTCTCAGTGTTTAAGCCTTATTTAGTGAAATTATCTCGCTGGGTAGGAGGCGTTTTAGAGCTCTCCTGCTGTTTTTTTACAATTGAAATGATTATTTCAGCAGAATTTTCATCAGTTCACTTGAAAAGTAATGGCATAATGAGCTTATTCGAACAGTTCTACTGCGATATTAGGAGAGTAGTACTCTTTTACTGCGTATAAAATAAAGGGCGTGGTCAGTGTCACATGGGAGAGATTTGACGCAAAGCTATGAAGGGTATGACTGGTTTGAGGAGTCTTCATAAGTGCTAAATCTGAGCAGAATTGCTTTTCAAATGCAGCTGATAATCAGAGCGCATCTCATTTCAACACCCATTAGAAAAGCGATAGGCAGTACTTATGAGCTCTTAATTACTCCCCATTCAGAAATACCTCTTCAAAAAATACAGCACAAATAGTTTGCACTGAATCTTTTAAATTGCCAGGCAAAAAAAAAAAAAAGTCAGTAAAAAAAAAAAAAAAAGACAAAACGATAAAACCTCATGACCGGTTTGAGCGTGAGCGGTCTGTGATGGACTTAGAACAGGGTGGTTCCTTACTGGACATGGTGTGAGTTTCCCCATTATATCCATACTCTCATCATGCTCATTTTCTCAAGAGTGTTACAGTTAAAACGTTCTTATATTACAGTTAAGATGAGCGTATGATGTTTTTGGGGAAACCCACGCCTTGTCTGTCGACAGAATATGAACTGAAGAAATATTCCATTTTCTATGTTTCTTTTTTTGTTTTATTGTAAGCTTTTATTTTGTTCTTGTTCTTTATTTTTCCATTGTCTTGTTTATAAAAGAACATAGTATTTACGTGTGTGGTCTTTTTTTTTTTTATTTTAAAGTTTAAGAAAACAATATGTCTAACTATAAAGCATTGAAATTATGAAATTAAGATATATTGTATATGTGAAGGAATAGGGAATATGTGCTAGAGCAGAAAACCATGTTTCTGAAAAAAATGTGGGGATGCAGTTTCAGAAACGTTCTAGAAAATCTATTACCGAAAACAAAAAAATCATTGTAATCCTTTCCTGTATCCTGAGATTTGATTAGTTTTGGTAAGCAGTAGTTTTGTGTATTGTGTCCTCCTCCTGACTTCAGCAGTTGTTTTAGTGCTATTCTGTTTCATTAGCATTGTGTTTTCATATTATTGTAAATAGACAAATTTTAAAGACAATAAAGTTTGACTTGAGTCAAAAAATTGAACACCCTTTTTTCATTCCGCAGAAAGCAAAAAGACTATCTTTTATAGCTCTCGATTTTCTGCAATCGCATCTCTTTTAACTACTCATGAATTCAAACTCATTGTCACTAGCAGCTTCGTTGCTTTGGACTGGACGAGCACTGTAATGCTTAATAGCAGTCAGAGAGCGCGCCATTCATTTATTTACCCCGTTTAATCAAGACTACTTATCACATTCAATCATCCGATCTGTAATTGACTGCTACTAACCATTAAGTGGCGGTAGTTTAATTTGAGTTCTGTGATTGATTTGCCTCTCTGCTTCTTTAACCATTTTCACCTGGGAGTTGGGCTCTTGTGTGAAATCATGAGGCCTTCATGATTTCACATCGTTAATTGTAGATGTTGAGCAGTTTCTCTGACAGTAGCTCTGATTAGTAATGTCATGTTGTCATCCGACCGTCACTAGCTGAAACTAATCTCCTTCTCTATCTTTTTTTCTTTTGTGTCCTCCTATGTCCTTTTGTTTTGTTTTATTTTCCCCCCACTCTTTGTATCTGTCTGTCCGTTTGTTTTCTAACCACCCAGCCGCCACCGGCAACTAACCAATGACCCTATGAGCTCTCAACTCTTCACCCAATGATGACCTGACCATTGCCTGTCTGCTGACCAGTTCTCTGGCTCTCGTCCTTCGCTTGTCTGTACTCGCGGCCTGCTGGTGAGCCCCGGAAGCAGCTTTAATTCGCTTAACACAGCGCAGAAGCAGCGACGGCCCCGCTACACAACCCAGCAACCCCCCCCTCCCCCGAAAATCAGCAACTGCCCACTTCCACAAACTGAGGACCTCCATGGTCAGGTGATCTAGTCTCCACTGCACTGATGCGTCATAAAGCAATAACACGGTCTGGAACAACACCTTCAATTCCATTACCACTCCCACACACTCATTCACGCGTGCACACACACACACCCACACACACACACCCATATATACACCAGCTTTCACTCCTTGAAGACACGTCACCTAACAGAGGTTAGATATTGAGCATTAACTGAGACGTTTGGCTGAATTGTTGTGGGGACCACCCAGGATTGAAGCATTGAACTTAATGCAGTAGTGTGATGTGTGGATCGGCATGTGGGAGAGGATATAAAAATGAATAAGAATGTTTGTTTCTTTTGTTTCTTTTTGTTTTTGTTTTCTTTTTCTTTTTTTCCAAGAAAACTCCAAGGCAAAATGTACATGGGAGGGAGTTAAAGCCATGCTTGCCTATCAGCTTTGTGTCCACAAAGATATCCGATGCATCCAGTGAGAAGAATAAGTGTAAAGACACTAATTAATAATACATTTTTTTTATATGAGGGTGCTGCAAGGGAAATGACTATATTTTTCACAATAGATTCTTTTTCTATGGAACTACAGTATTGTCAAATTGTGATGAACAAAGAAAAAAAAAAACATTTATTTCTTTACGACGACGGAGAGATTTTAGAGACCAAAACAGCGTCTTTTTCTTCTTCTTTTTTTTAAATCAAAAAAATCTTTAAAAGTGCCTTATTTTGCATATGATTATTGAGTACAAATGATCTCCATCAGTGTTTATGACAGCATATCAGGTATGATTTGTAAGTCCCTCCTTATCTTTGTTAAAAAAAAAAAAAAAAAAAGGGAGGAACACAAATAGCCCGATTACAGTCCGAATCGTTTTTGAAATATATACAGTTATTTTTTGTTTTAAAGTGTATGCTTATCAACTCAGTCGTGCCAACTGTTAACCTACAGTTATATTGGTGACTTTGTAATGCTCACTTTGGTTTTCAATAACATCTAAACTAGAAGTGTGATAACAACTTGGACCTTCTGCAGTAACAATTTTGAAGCCCTATGAAGTCAAATTGTTAAGAGATCATTACTTGTTTGGTCACATTAGCAAAGCGAGTTGGACTCAGCAGTCATCATTAGACAAAGATCATTGCTAATTATATTTACTACTAGTATTAAGATGCTATTTCTCCTGTCTGCCACTAGGAAGAAGTGAACTGTGAAGTAATACTTGATAAGGTGACATCTCAAAACGAAAGTATTCTATGCAATTGATTTACTTTTGCCAAGCTAACCGGATCGAGTTTCCTTCAGTAGGTCTTCCACCTTACAGAGCCAAGGCCAAGAACTAACATGGAAACTTCAAACGATTTGAGAAGGGAAAACAAAAACCTACAATCGAGAACACAGGCTGTGCTTGTAGAATCTGTAACACGATTAACAAAGAAAAATCCGCCTCCTCATTTGGTTTTCGTAACTGGATTGTCCGAGGAAATATCTCCTTGTCGATACTTTTGTCATTTGTATGTAGTGCCATATATGCAAGAGTTTTTGAAATCCTAGGGATTCTAATGGTGTTAAGTCTCATTTCTCGTTCATGCAAATGCAAAGAGAAACTGCATTTGGTGAAAGTTTTTATTTTTTTTTAATTTGTTTTCGATTTTTTTTTTTTTTTCCCTTTTTAACCCAAGTTTCTCGATTTCTCAATTAACTTTAAGAACTGGAGTGCTGAGTTACAGAGTGTTTCCTTCAGTTATGTTTGTGTTTTTGTTTTTATCAGCAGTATTATCATGTGTGCTGTCTCAGTCGAGGTGTGTGAATGAGGCGTATGTGTGTGTGTGTGTGTGAGATTCCATGTTGTCTTTGATACCATGCTTATGATACGCCTATGAACTGCAGCTCCCTTTTTTAAGCAATTTTTTTTTCCATTGGAAACATGGTCCTATTTATAACCATTGTAACAACTTTATAATGTATTTTTCTATCATATTTTATATGTACAAGATAACATTAAATCATGTTTTCTGATATGAACTCTATGCCTTATTATAAAGTCACATGACCCTGACCTTTGTGTTATTTCATGGTACAATTATTCGGATGATATTTTCAGCGAGTCAGAATGCCAATGGGGTTTTCATTTTTGAGTGATGAAACATTAGAATTTAATGCCCAGCTAATTTTTGTTTTACCTATTGATTGCAAACCCCCCACCCCACCCCATTTACTGTAAAATGTCGTTTGCTGGGACATTTGGTATTTGGTTGGTCTATTTGAGTTTCAGTGTTGCTTGACTTCTGTGCCTTTCCATGTAAAGTGTGAGCTATTAACCATTTAAGTTCAATATAATCGGATTAATCTTCTCTTGCCTCTTGTACTAACATTTAAATATATCTTTTCATTAACACCTTCAATAATTTTTTTGTCTGCTTTGAATCTTTAAACAAAAAAAAGTGTGAAATTAAGCAAAAGAGTGTTGAACTGACATTTTAAGGATGCTGGACTAAACTCTGTACTGAAAAAGCAATAGCAAAATATTAAAATGATAGTTTTAAAAGAAACTAACTTTGTCGCGCCTTCTCTTGTGCTTTTATGTGCCAGTACACTTTGCATACTAATCTTAGCCAGGGCTACAGCGGGCATAGGCCGAGTTTGAGTTAGTTCTGATCTAAGCGGATCTTCTGTTGTGGTGCATCGGATCTTTCCCATCTGCAAAACTTCGTCCTCCACTCCCAGTTACAGAAAAAGATAATTACACTGGAAAGATAAAATAGTATGCTTGATTGAGCTTTAAAAAAAGATGCTCACACCCACACAGCAACAATTTTGTCCTCCTTACTCGTTCTCCCCACCTGTCTGTTGTGTGCTTGTTTTCCATCATTACCACCCGGTGAGGAGCTCTGGAAAGCTGTGGTTAGAGGAATATCCACTGTTTACACCGGCCAGTGTCTCCAGGGTCCACTAGAGCACAGATGTGAACAAAATTCTTTCCAGATTCCAGAAGAAGAGAGGGGAAGAAGGAAAGCAAATGTTTTCACACATTCTGACATTCAGAGCACTTGCCAATCAGGGCAGCCTAATGCCACGCCCACAACTAAAGGGGTTTTTCTATTGCTCTTGGTGTGTCCTGCACACTAACATTCCATCGCTGTCAGAACAAAACCTTCTGTCTTGGAAATGCCGCATTGTTAACACAAAAATGTGAAATTTCCAGTTCTATTGGTCAATCCTGAGACTTTTAATACAATAGCGTGAAATTTTGATGGAGAAATCAAATATTGTGAGGTTTTGGACTGGCAGGGACGATCTGCAAGTAATTGTAGCTTGAATAGTGAAGATTCTAATTCATTTGTGTTGCAAATTCACATCAAAATCAGAAACGCATCTCTCTCTCTCTCTCTCTCTCTCTCTCTCTCTCTCTCTCTTGGTGAAGCCACAACCATGTTGAATTTTCATCTCCAGGTTCAAAGTCTACAAAGGAAAATGCAAGACCGTTTAAAACGATTCCTAATAATCCTCTCAGCTTTCTGTGTGTTTGCGTCGGCACATTTTTTTTGTTTGCGAGTCGAAGTTTGCGGTGGTCTGTTCTTCACTGATAAGATTATTCTCACCAAGCTCTTGTGGCTCCCACAACACCAAAGTGCCACAGTGCTGCACCGATGGTATTTGCTTGCATGTGAGAGCAGGACACATACAGAGGAATGGTGTGATGTACTTTTTTGGTGCGTGTGGGATGGGCCTGGAGTGCATATGAGGGTTAAAAACAATTAAAATGAGATCAAATGTGTGATATTTATAGTCAATGGCCAACAAAAAAAAAAGAATGGGACATAAAAAGTGATTAATTTGCTCCTACAGAAAGAAAAGTGCACTGAAACACCACGCTGTGTGGGAAATTAATCCTGTCTAGACCAAATTGCTAGCTGCCATGTAGGGGAATCATTCCCTCTGCCGTTTCTTCCGCCCTTTCTCCATCCCTGTAACCTACAATTTAAAGCTCTGTTTCTTCTGCCCTTGTTCTGTCTCTATCCTACGCCTACTCCTACCACTTCAGCTCTGTAGTTCTGCTGGAGACCATCTCCGACTCACCATGTCAGAACCAAGCAGGCACACGCACACCCAAACTAATGGTGCATAATACAGCGGGGTAGTTTAATGACTGGATAATGGGCCGAGCTGAAGGTTTGGGTGGAAAGATGAACTCTGCATGGTCTCTAAAAAGAGCCCTCGGAGAGTGTGCCATGTCGACACACACTCACACACTTCCGCCTGAACGGCTCCAGCGGCCTCCGTGACCTTCATACCCACAAACAAACTCAGGAGCCTCTGCCCCGGCACCTTCCATAAAAATAGAGGTTGTTCCTTCCCTCCTTCCTCTTCTGGCCTTCCCTGTCTAATGATCTAAGTTGGCTGGCTGACTGAGAACATCCTCATAGCACTAACCTTCACTTGGGCCTTCTATTTATTTGGTTGATTTTTAGTTTGTGTGAAGATACACCTTAAACGTTTCATCCTCATTAGAACTCATTAAAGCAATTCATTTCAGGTACACCATTTTCTCTTCAGCCCAGACATAATTGATCAGCCAAAATGTGTATAAAGTTTGCTTTGTTTAGTTTTGTGTTGAAGTTTAAGTCACTTTTACAGTATGACCACTGTTATCTATGGAAATGGACAAAACGAAAGCTTTATTAATTAGACATTGTACATACTTTTGTAAATTTAAATACAATCAGTTGTATGTCATTGTGTTGGAAATTGCAAAGGCAAGTCTGACACAAGTAATTGTAATTGTTTAAGCCTGCAGTATTTACACTTTTTTAAATAAACATACTCTACTTGTTTGCCTTGTATATCCATTTAAGACATTAAATGTTTCGCTTACAGATGTGATGAAGTGAGGATGGGCTACGCTACTCACTCAGAGAAAAGTTATATATAAATTAGCAATTTTGATCACCAGTGATGTCACAGCCATCCTTGACTGGGACTCCATTAAGTCGCCATGACAACTTTTCTCTGACTGAGTAGCACAGCCCATCCTCACTCCATCATTCAATGCAATGCGAGTATAATCGAACAGGCAGTTAGTGCTCTTCTCCAAGTGTGTTAATCTGATGCCCTTGTTGTATTTTGAAAAGATAAGATCTCACCTGAGCCAGAGGAAGCACGTGTTAGCCTTCACCCTCCCAGCGCTGGCTGTGATACCATTGTTATTGTGCGACTGGGGGAGTTGTGGCTATTGGCTGGAACTGGACATGTCTATAATGGGTAGACAAATCAGGAAAATCACTGTTATATTACAGGAGCATACACACACTGTAGCGCTTCTTGTCTGAGCGGTGCATTGTTTTGCTATCAGGGGATAGGAGGAGTGTCAGTACTTGTGTGCCTTGAACAAACTGCACATGATGTGAAACAATGAGCACAAAGAAGGCATGTCCAGCAGGAGGATGTGGAGTGGGTGTGGAATGTCCTCCTGGGGGCTTGCATGGAACACAGGAGACTTCGAGGAACACTTCCCCTCTGCTGCGTGAGACAGCTGTTGCCACACACACACACTGTTTATGTAAGAGAGGAAACCATTACTATTTACTCGCATTATCCCATTGTTGTGACCTTACGATCTGAGAGGCATCAATAAATGATAGTGGAACAAAGTTTGTTGGACATATCTAATAGTAGTTCATAATAGTAATAATAACAATGATACTAATGTTAGTTACTTATTTTTATCCATAGTACTAGTACTAATGATAATATCATATAAATATTATAAAAAATATAAGCAGCATTTGACCAGTGCTAACCAATGAAGTCATCCACATTCCTGAATATAACAGGAAAACAGAAATGATCCTCATCCAGGGTCTGCACATTCATTCACATGCATCTACACACTCACAAATAGAGATCTGTTGGAGCAGCAGGATGCCTCAGAGCTCTGCTTTATGTCCCAGTCCTCTCAGTCTCCGCCTCCACTCCTCTTCCTCTCCTCTTCTGGATGCTCCCTGCCCTTCCTGCCCGCTCTCGGGGGATGGGGCCTCAGCTCTGGCTCCAGTCTGACCCCCCACTCTGGCTCCTCATGCCTGGACCCTGCCCAAACCTGGTGGGAGAGGCAAGTCTGCCAGCCAGCATCCAATAGCAGCAGCAGCACCGGCCACTGGCCTTGAGGAGAGTATAAATGAGATGAGACAACTGGATCAAGGACTAACTGTTGTTTAGATTAAAATGCTTTTTAAAATGGGTGATGCATACTTATGAGTTTTGTCTTTTCAAGGACTGTGCATTAATTTGTTGTTTTATTCTTTTTTTTTTAACTCTATCTCTTTGCTATCAAAAAGCTAATAAAAAATCACAAAGCTAATAAAACGTGCAGCTTAACACTTTACAAGTACAGTTAAACAAAATAAATCAGCACCGTTTCGATCATTATGGTTGAATATTTAACTTTGAGGCCCCGTTATCTACGATCTGGCCCCAGAATGAACTGAGAAGTTGGTCTGCTCTGCTTTGGATTCATGAAACAACTTTTGTATGCTGTCCAACTTGGTAATTCCATAAAGTCACTTTTTTGTGTGTTTGTGTGTGTGTTTTCCTATCGCTTTCACCAGAGTTCATGCAGACCCTTGTGTGTTGCTGTGATTCGGAAAGCTTGAAAATGTGTACATGTTTTTTAAACCCCTTATCTGAGAGATTTCTGAGAAGCTTTGTAAAAAAAAAAAAAAGCCCCTTACACCCTCCCCTCATCTCGCTCAAACCAGTTTAAAGAACAGAGGCACTGCACAGCTTTCATGTCTCCATGGTAACACAGTCCTTTGGGGTGCTACTGGTGTGTGTGTGTGTGTGTGTGTGTGTGTGTGTGTGTGTGTGTGTGTGTGTGTGTGTGTGTGTGTGTGTGTGT
>JBBPCW010000106.1:30321057-30333772 GCA_037974425.1 Phenacogrammus interruptus
GCTTCTGGGTATCCTTACAAGTTTTAAACCTCTCGCAGTTCAGCACTGTCCTTTGTAGCATTTCATGCTATTCATTGGACTTGAACTGTTTGAAATGCAAATAAATAAAGCTTGAAACATTGGGGTGTTCTAAAACTTTTGACCAGTAGTGTATATACATACATATATATATAAAGGTATACATAGGGTAAACATAGGATAAACATATATAGCACACACACACAAATTATATATATAATATAAATATATTTTTTTTCTATAAAGTAGTTCATATTTTGTTCAGCTGGTTAGAAGAACATAGGTTTGGCTCCACATTTATGCTCCATGCTTCCAGTCATTGTGTGGATTTATACAATTCCATAAGCACACCTAATTTAATCTAACGAAAGAAAAAGAGTAAACCCAGGGATTAATGGTTAAGTAAACATTTAAAACCACTGTTTACTGTATTAATGTTATTTGCATTTACTGTAATATTAGTGTTTTAACTTAACACTACTGCCCAGTGGCAAACAGCTTTGAGGTATAGTGTAAAGTATAATCTCAGGTGCAGTTCTGTAGACTTAATGTTTAATCATTTCTTCCTGTCTGCAGGATCACTGGGACTCGTTGTCATCGGGCCATTCATGTATGCCAGAGGCAGGGAGCTGGAGCACTGGAACGAAATGGTCAGTAAATCACAGGAACTGGTCAAGCAGTGGCACGGACTGGGAGCAACTACTGCCATTCAGATCTCAACCTGAACTACAGTACAAACACAAAGCCCTCAGTGCTTCAAAAATCAACATTTCTGGAGAAAAAGGACCCTATTAGCCATAGAAACAGCCTCGAATTATCTGTATATGACGGACTAAACGTTGTAGTAACATTTATGATTGAGCTATGAATGTAAAAACTACTGTTATACATGATAAAGGCCACAGAGTCCCTGAAAACAATGCCATCCTGATCGTGGCATATTTTTATTAAGATCTGTAATGTAGTGAACAAAAACTAACAAGATTAATACACAAAACAGAATATTTTTTTGTACCGACAGGAACAAAGCATGCTGATTTCTGGACATATAAGTGGAAGCAGGTAGATAAATTGATTATAACAGAATAAAAATGTTCAGTTCAGTTTCTTTGCATTAATACTTAGAAGAGGAAGAGGAACTGTATGTTAAATGAGTGTATTATGTGCTGTGTGTGGTGAATGTAGGTAATGACACAAGCGTATATGAACATAAGGCTCTTTAAACACCACATTCTTCTCATTTTTTACAAAAATAGATAGCTGTTTAGTCCAACCGGTTGCTCGTCCCGGTCTGGATGAGATAGACACTGGATGAGATAAATGACTGGGGCTGGTTAATCCCCTGCAGTTTGTAACTGACAATGGAATCCAATACAGTAAGGCCTCTTAGAGACTTAACACAAAGCACTGCAAAGCTAGATACAATTGCATTCTATCCTACATGTCCAATGCAAAGCTACACCAAACGTAATCAGACTCTTTTATTTTACTATTTGTAAATTCCAGCTGCCTTTTATGCTGTGTGAGCCAATAAAAAAAGTTCAATAATTATTTTCAATAATCTTGTTACATTCATCTATATTAAAGGTAAGGGTTCTGTTCCGCTCTTTCGTAAAT
The DNA here is from genome assembly GCA_037974425.1 of Phenacogrammus interruptus. Taxonomy (NCBI): domain Eukaryota; kingdom Metazoa; phylum Chordata; class Actinopteri; order Characiformes; family Alestidae; genus Phenacogrammus; species Phenacogrammus interruptus. The sequence continues at coordinate 30,322,693 of JBBPCW010000106.1, forward strand.
GTATGGTTTGAAAGAAGGTTTGGAATCAAGAATGACAATATATTTTCTTCCACAACTTCTTCTTTAGTCAATGCACAGTCAATCCCTTTAGAAATTTCACTTGTTAAAATTACATTTCCATAATTAAGTGCTTTAAAGTACATTTGAGATGACCCTTGTTCCTCACAAGAAGGTGTGGAATACCGCTGCCTTCAGACTGTTCTTAGGAATGCTCCTTACTGAGTACTTTATGACCTTGTAGAATTTGGGGCAGCAGCCCAAATGCGTGATGCTTGGTAAGCGCCAGCCGTTCTGTCGTCCGTTGTGAGCCCCCCAAAAGAGAGTGGAGCATCTCTGCAGAGCTTCTACACTCACGGAGTAGTGTCCCTGAGACCCCTGGTTCAGTCGGACCACTGTCACTGCCGAGACGAAGCCAAAGGAGTGCTGGGACGTGCCGTGGAACACTTGCTCACCCTCGTCAAAGTGGCCGCTCCTATCCCACACGAACTTGGAGTCGTCCTGTTCGCCCATATCAGCCAGGTTACACAGAGCCAGCAGGCAGGAGCTGAGCAGGGCCTCATTCTTGCCGTACTGCAGCAGCACAGCCACCAGCCGCGGGACAGCGCCCAGCCTTAACAGCCTCTCCTGCTGCAGATCTGCACAGAATACAAACACCATTCAGAAAGAAAAGACTGTTAACTGCCAAAACTCCCTCTATTTCAAAAGCATTTATTGGCATATACAACATGCACAACTTTATATCATATAGTTCACTGATAAAACCATTATGTCCCACTGATAATAACAATAACAAATAAAAAATACATATTAAACAGATAAAGTGTCCTTCACAACAACTTAGGTGCATGTATCAGATAAATGACTTAAAGCAGTTATAAAACCTGTCTGTCTATCTATATATCCATCCACCCATCCATCCATCCATCCATCCATCTAGTTCTTCCACGTATTGTTCTTTATTTTCAGTGATATGTTGAGGATGCCTGTTACCCAAATTATAGATTGAAATTATTCATCTCAAATTTTAAGCCATTACAATGTTCCTAATGTCTTCATAGAATTAGCATGGATTAGCAGTTTATTTACTTGCTAATTCCATGCTAAAAATTCAAGGAACCTTGACAAAAATGAGATGCTGTTCCTGAGATTTACATTTTTTGAACGGCATGCTCTCTCAGAATCAAATATTTTTTCATAATTTATAGTAACTGGAGCTAAATGGCACCACAATCATGGAGTCTTATATATTACAATATCAGACAAATATATAGATACAGTTCATTCTAAGAAGTACAAGTTCCTATGTTGCTTCTTCCTTTCAGACTTGTTTTGCATTCCATGCACTTTATTTTGGAAGTTGGCCTTTTTTGTGAAACAGTTAATCATGTGCTGTGTTTGTTTTTGTTCTGTGGCCCAGAGAATAGTTTAGGAAATCTCACTGCTGTCATAGCAGATTCTCCCGATGGCTCGGCTAACGTGCAGCAGCAGATCCTGGTCCTTACTGAGCAGCAGCGTCAGGAGAGCCGAGATGATGCCGGTCTCAAAGCAGCTGTCTCTCACTGGAGCTATAGGCGAACATTAAAGAATAAAGCAAGAATTAGCGCCTAAGACCTTTTGTGTCAGTGGCAGCTTACTGTCAGCAGAAGAGGCAGCTGGGGGTCTGGTGGTTAGGGGGTTGCCCCTATGATCATATGGTTGTGGGTTCGAATCCCAGGACTGCTAGTGGCACCACTGAGGTACCCTTGAGCAAGGTACCATCACCATACACTGATCGCTGGGTCCCCCTCGCTGGTGGCAGCCCCCTGCTTCACTTGATGAAGGGGTTAACGGCAGAGAAAGAATTTCGCACTGTGTGGTGTGTTCACACGGGCCTATTAGGGGCTACTTTACTTTACTGGTATGTTGTAAACTGCTTCCAAAGGCACTGTGTTACTGCTAGATTCACTCTACTTTTGTAAATAACATAATTCCCGTGGATTTTGTTGCCAGTTTATTAGGTACGCCTCATTCTTGTTAGTCCAGCACCCCAAAACTGGGTCACATGGTCTCATTACAATGATGAACGAGCTATAAAGTGGTTGATAAATGGCACAGCAACAGAAGGCCCACAGTCTCTAACAATAAACCTAAAAAGTGCACCTGATACAAGAAATAATAAGAACAAGCTTTAGATAGCAGGTGTACCTACTAAACTTGAAACTTAGTGTATGTTATACATACATTAAGACAGTGCTCCACTCACCCTCTCTGGCGAGCTCAGCGATCAATCTGGCTGTATGTACAGTGAGAGAGCTCTTCCTCCTCAGAGCCTGAGCCAGAACAGGCAGAATGCCACTCTCTACCACCTGCTCGGCTAGGCCTCGCTCTGTCACAACACACGCACACACATGCACAGAAAATCTTAAGAGATCAGCATGCAAACACATGACTCTGCTCAAAACGCCAACCGTCACAGTTGTTTCAAAATTCAATGTATCTCAATGTATTTTTACTTCTGACAAACGGACAAATGGTCTAAAATTAATTGGAATAAAAAGTAATCTTTGTTACATTAACTTAAATTAACAGGTAGGAACCTTTTCCTTTCCATAATTTAGCCATTTTTTGAGACACAAGTTTTTTAAATGACATTTAAAAACAATTAAACCCAAGTTTTAGTCTACTTAGACTACTTAGTTTACTTAAATAGAAAAAAAACTAAATTAAAACTCAAAGTTTGATGCAGTATGTAAACACAGTTTCAAGACATTTCAAGACAATTCGCTGTCCAGTCACGTCAGTCAAAACAGTCAAAAACGAAGTTAAATTCACTATTTATATGATGTCGCAAAAAAACTGAAATTATTCGGAGTGCTGTAGTCCAAGCTGCTAGAGCTGGAAATATGTCACCCTTTGATGAAAATCAATGTCTGAGTTCAAAATCAGCAATTTGTGTGAATTTTGTATTTTTGAAATTTGAGGTGGGGGTCTGTGGCCCGCGAGGATAGAGTCATCAGGACTGAAATAATGACCTTACGCTTGTTCAAAAGTTGTCCAAAAAAGTAAAAAATAAATAAATAAATAAAATCTGTTGGGCTTGCCCTCATAGTTTGAACACAATAACTCTCTTTCTCTCTATACCAAAATATAACTATGTTTTCCATTTTATTTACTGCATTTTATTGTGTTTAATGAACAGATGAATTCCATTTTTTAAAAATAACATTTTGGACATAGTGCTCTGAACTGATGTCCCCACATTACTTTTGTAGAAGTAAGATTACATTAAACCTGCAATATAAACTTTCTGCTTATATCCTCTTACTAAAACTGACCTTTTTAATCCCTCATGACTTTGCATTCCTGAAATGAGCCACAGTACAGGCAGCCAATCCGAGTAGTTTGCATATTACATATTGAAAGCACAGTAATGAAATACTGTGTGTTTAATCCTGAGAAAAAGCTCAGAAGAAGAAACAAATGCAAGAAAAATGTGGGATATGAGAGGATCTGCACTTTTTAAGACTGCCTCGGTCATGTTTACACAGGTGCCACGTTTCCCACAGCTGGCCACCTGCCTTTTGCAGAGTAGAGTAAGAGTTTGAAGGAAGACTGGCTAATCAGGCCTGTCACTCAATGGCTTGAACAGACACAAATACGGATTAGCGTGTCTTGTTTTCAAATCCACAAGGGTCACGCATTCACCTTCTTCTGAACCTCTCCTGCAGCTACAGTATGAGCAATAGTATGTTGGATTAAAAGTGTATAATAGATTTAGATGAACAGATCATGTCTGACACACTTTTGTAATAACACATGAAATCACTGTTACTTACTCCTCTCCACTGCCACTGTCAGTAGTGTGTCCAAGTGAGGTTTCAGTTCCTCCTCAACAAGCTCTGTGGTCACACTGATGGCGTTTAAAGCAGCATTGAATGAGTCTGCAAGAGAGAAACCACAATTAAATATACAGCACTTCTTACAGATACGCAACAACAAAGATTGACACTGCGTTCTCTTATTATAAGTAATGATAAGATAAACCTTTATTAGTTGCTCAAGTGGGAAATTTACATTGTTATGGCAGCAGCAAGTGTATAAGAGCAGCGTAACCAATAGAATAAAAGCTATACAACACAATACAACATAAAAATAACAAATAATAAAAAAATATAAATATAGATGTTTGTGTGTATGCAATTATATATATATATATATATATAAACCTATATAGCTACATATATATATGTATATATATAAACCTATATAGCTACATATATATATGTATATATGTACACATTGGAGAGTCCTCAGTGTTTGGTGGCAAAAACTGTAAAAATGCACCAGAAAAACGGCACATTGCACAAAAAATGTATGAGATCACATATGACAGAATCACAATCAGATAAATGTATTGCTCCTGGCGGAAACTGCTTATACAATGACTGCAAAGACACACAGAGACACAAAGACAAGAACACTATAAGTATAATATCAATGAAATGTCTTTTTACTTAATTAGCTGATTCTAAACAAAAATACAGCAAAAAGTAAGATATGTGATTGCTTAAGGTTCTTAACACATACCTTATTGATGTTTATTGTGAAAATGAGTACGTCCTAAAGGTTTAAAGTTAAATCTGAGATTATCTGTAGGCAACCTGTACAGGCAGATACATTTAGTTGAAAACTTTATCTGGCCTAAACACAGTACTATGAATTCCAAATATAACGAATAATAACAAATAGCTGCTGAGAACTGTTAGATCTGCTACTCACCCTTCGATGTCGTGGGTAGGAGGCAACTGGCGGTCCTCCTGTCCATGTGTGTCTTAGACAGAGTACAGATCTAAGCATGGGGTGTGATGTGCATAACACAGAACACCCAGGTTCTCCCTCACTCCAGTCTGCATTCTCTCTCTCCGCACTTTCCCACCTCACTTTTCTCACCTCTGTTCTGGTCCCCAATTCAGCCTGAATCAAGCTTGTCCTGCTTACTACTGTGGATGAGTAGAAGAGTACTGTGTGCTCCTCCTCTGTTTCCCATGCATTTACTTCCCTCCAGCCCCCCCACCCAGATCTACACTAATGCATGCCAAATCCTAAATCTCCCTAAAGCTCCTTCCTTGCAGAGGTAGTCTCTGCTTGACACCTTGTCATGCAATGCACCAATGAAGATAAAAAAAAATGCATATAAATGAATACAATAATATTACAAGACAATAATAAATACTTATATTTCCACATTACAGTTATATACACTTATATTAAATATAACATCTATTATTAACTTCTTACATGTAAACTGGTGAGGACAAAAATGATATATCATAATTAATATATATATATGATTATATATTTCACAGTAAAGCTACTTTTATAAAAATGGATGAAAACTGCATAGAGCCAAACTGAAACAGAGCAGGGTTTACTTAATACATTAAACTGATGCTGTTGAATTTGATATGAAAAGATAATACTATTACACACCAAATGAGTCAAAGAGGACAGTAACGGTCAATAAAAAATGTATTTTTAATACACGCAGATAAACAATCTGAAGTACTTTCAAATACAGGCTACAATCATTCACTAGTGACTCAGTACACCACATGTATGGAACCAAAGAAGAAAAAAAATATATAAATAGTATATAACTTCATAGCAAAAATCTGTCATTCTATGTAAAAGATATGATCTTGTTCAACCGAAGTTGTTCAGCTATTACAAATGAGAATTTCGCATTTGGTTGACTGTGTGTGTGTGGATTTCCTGATTCAGCTTTTCAGCTGATTCAGCTCCTGGTTCCGAAGCACTGCTATGCCTTTAAAATAAGGGAGATGGAAAAGATTCTATGACACAGAAACACATTTTTGGTTCCCTGAAGAACTTCCAACAGATGGACCTTTAAACAGCCATTTTCTTATTTAAGGCATGTGAATCTAAAGAACCTATTTTTAGTTTAAAGAACCACATGGTATAAAGGAAAAAACCCTTAAAATGGTAAAGAACCTTGAAAAAATCTTCACATTTGCATTTCAACTTTTCACAACTTTTTTTTTCGACACCATTCAACAAACCTTTTAAACAGCTGATCTTCTAAACACTGCATGTATGTTTGTTGTTCAAACAAAAATGAATCATGAAGCAAATGCAAAATAAAACATCTTCAATGAAATAAACCACTCCCTCTGGCAAATGAATTGTTCGAGGACTGTTTTTTTTTAATCTACAGTTGACATGTTTAAAAAAACAATACATTTAAAGCCCGCATTTAAAGGAAATAATAAATCTAACAGTAAAAAACTAAAACATGCTTTAAGGGGAAGCTACACTCTGCATGCGCTCACACTCGAGTCTTTCGGGCATAGGTCAGGCCAGGCCTGCGCTGGTGGCACTGAGGCCACTGGATATGGTCTCGTATCCCACAGACACTAGAGTCAGCACACTGCTCTCTATCTCTGTGGACTGTGGAATCTGTGGGGCAGCAGGATCTATCCGTATCTGTTTTCCTTTCTTTCTGCCTCTCTTTCCCTTCTCTTTGGGCTTACCATCCTCCATGGTGGTCTTAGGTTTACGGGTGCGTTTCCGGATCCTCCTCGACGGTGGCTCAGGTTTGGGATCGGTGTTCCCGGAGAGAATGCGGATCTGACGATCGATGACATCATCTATAATGTCAAGGGCTACATCCATCATGCCATTGCCAAGGCCATGCGTGACGTTAGAAAACAGGCGACTGTTCACTGGGTCTTTGAAAACTTTCCGCATCTCTTCCAGATAGTTCCTGCGAAACAAAGTCATTTTTTAAAAAAACATTTGAGTACTTTTTGCATCTCACAAAAAAGGCAGGGTACAGACTTTGTTTTAGTTCAGATATAAAATTACCTCGTTTCAATTATTTTGGACCAGTGTTGCACCTGATTTGTATCAGGTAACAACTGCTTTGCCATGTTTTCATAATCCACATACTGTAAGGCAAAGTCCTTCATATCTTTACACAGTGCTGCTGTGTCACCTGGAAAAAAAGAAGAAAAAAAAGAGAGATCTTTTTCTACAATTACCCTCGGCACAAGAATACAAACATTACAAATATCTCAAAAAATGTCAAAATCGGTGAATGATTTTACTCATTTGTGGTTGTAAATGAAGCTCACCCTCAGTTAGTTTGGATAAAGAGCTGGACACTGCTGTGTTGGTGCTCGGTGAAAGGCCAAAAACATTCAGTGACTCCAGGAGGGTTTTTTTACTAGCAGGCCCTCGACTCACTCTGGTGTAGGCAGCGAGAGATCTGAGAGACATCTTTTCAGGCGGCTCCAGCCTCCGTTTAACTTCGTCGTATTGGATTTGGTACTTCCGGGCCTTTGAGCTCTTCATGTTGGGATCCAGAAGGGAGGCCACCTCTGCAAAGGGAACTTGCACTGAGGATCTGGCCCCGTCGTGGGAGGCTGGTGCACCCTGGATCTCTGGTGGACCTTGCGTTTGAATGTGGATCTGCGACTGACCGTGGCTTTGCGGTTGTCCATGGCTTAGAGACTGCACCAGGCTTTGTGATTGCACATGGGCTTGTGACTGGATATGGCTCTGTGACAGACCATGGCTTTGTGCTTGGGCATGACTTTGAGACTGTCCATGACTTTGAGACTGACCACGAACTTGTCCATGGCCATGTAGTGAAACTTGGGCTTGGGATGTCATCTGAACTTGTGATGGAACTGTGTGCGGTATAGCCTGACATTGGACATCTTGTGGTAGGACATGCTGTGTAATGATCTGAGCAATGTTTGGGGGCTGAGGTGGAGCCTGATACATGGTTATGATGGGATTCCCGACTGTCACATGGACCACCTCACTGTTTTGGGGCACGCTGGACATGTGCATCCCAGAAGACGGATCCATTTCCAGAGTCTAAGAGCAACCGCTTCACTTAAATATTTTCAAACCTTTCTTCTCTTGGTGCAAATCATTCACTTTCTGAATGGCTTCCTCAATTACTGGGTCTGTAACTGTAGAAATATGAAAAGAAAACATTATTACTGAGGCTTACATCAATTTACCTTAATTACTCAAGTTCTATATGAGCACTCTCATCAGTGAGATATAAATTCAAGGTTCAAGGACCCTTTATTGTCATCAGCAATTGTGTACACATATGTGATGAGACAACCTGACAAGCAGTAAACAATTAGTGTGGAAGTAAATCTTCCAAAATGATGAGAATTGCACCATAAGGATGATTATTGCACAGGAGGCAGTTAGATCCATTAAACAAAATGCAAGGAATGACCAAAACAACACATTAAATACACAATGTAGGAATATAACAGTAGTGAATGGGATGTGAGTCTGAGACAGTACAGTAATTACACAATACATAAGTGAGATAAAGGACCTACATAAAAGTATGTGCTTATAAATGAATGGATCTTATTTCACCACACATCTAAACTTAATGTATGGATAATATTGCACCACACATGTAAATTTACATGATGGCAAAAATGATTGGTGTGTGAACAAACCACCCCTCTTAAATCATTTCACAAAGAAACGTTAAGTGCCTTCTTGACATCGCCACCTCGTGGAAGTGAACTTTGTCGTGGTCTAACAGCAGCAAAGCCAGACTGGTGGACTTTGTGCAGAAATCCCGGTGTTTTCCTGAGGTTGCGTTTGAGGAAAAATGAGGTTAAAACTATATTACACTTGGGACGTTTGGTGGGAGTGCAACAAAACAAAACTAAACAAAACAAAACTAAACAAGCCCCTGGCCCCCTGAGTGTAAAGGCATACTTCAGGAGGAAGGATAATCCACTTGTTTTGAACAACAGGAGTCTGGCCAGGCCACAGCCTCAACATGGATCCGTCATGTTTGAAATTTGATCTGGCTCGTTTCTGCACCTACAGCTCTTCTCAGCCGGCTGATCTCGGTTTATAAGGCTAACCTTCAGTTGCTGACAGTATTCTTACTTACCGCTCTATGGTTAGAGTCGTGTTTAAACCGTACTGATCCTGGACCAGTCCATGGCGACTCGGTCGAAGCTCTCCTTCTTCATCGACGGATTGCAAATCAGCACACACGGCACTGTCGCCATGGCCATTTTATCTCGCGCTCTCATTGGTCGACATGCCCGTCAATCAAAACCAACCCTGACTTGGCATTCATTCGACCTCACGCCAATCGTATTGCGTCATGCTTAGGGAGGCGGGACATCCGGAGCTTAAAGCGGCACCACAACAAAAGATAGAAGATTGGGTTTTATTATTGATTTTACTTCTCTTCGGGTCAAAATATAAATATTATAAATGGCCCTATAGAATGTAAGAGGTCCTCAAAAATAGCATTGTCTGGTCTTGTTTATAAAGATCGGTTATTTTTGTAGTATTTCTTTTTATTTTGTGCTTTTAGATAGAGATGCTGTTCTTAATAGAGGAACAACTTATGTAGTTTTACTGTAAAGAAGCAGGTAGTCTGAGTAAAGTCCAAAGAACACAGATCTAGTAAAGAAAAATAAGGACACGAAGCATCCACTTGATGGCAGTGTGTGGCTGCCATGTGTGCATGTTTTACAACTTTTACATCTATTTTAGCTGCTCTGAGTATCTATCCCTCTGTCTCTCTCTTTTTCTCTCTCCGTGTCTGTCTGTCTCCCTCTCTCTTTTCATCTGTCTCTCTATCCTCGCTCTTTCCACTTTTCTCTATTCTTTTCCCTCCCCTTATCATCCGTTTTTTGTCTTTTCTCTACCCCCCCCTTTTTTTTGCCCTTTTTCAACCCTTCTCTCTCCCTCCTCTCCCTTTCTCCTCATTCTCACTCTCATCTCCTGTCTTTCACTCCCCTTTCCATTTTTCTCTCTTTCCTTCTTTATTCTTCTATCCTTCCACCTCCTCTCTCTCATTCACACTCTCTCCCTCCCTCCTTTTTTCTTCCTCTCTCTACTCTTCTCTAGCTTCTTTTCAATGCAGTGCGCCCCCCCCCCCCCATCTCTTTTTACGGACCCTGACATCATGAATTTATATTGCTGCCCATTTTCAGCCGTGAGTAAAGTGACAGCAGTAGAGGGACATGGAGAGTCAGGTGTATTGTTTTGCTGCAAAAGCATAAATAAGCCCTACTTCAGCAAACAAGAATTACACTTCTCAGGTTAATTTGACAAGCAGGCTTTGCTAAGGCTGTGTTTTTTGTCTGCTATATTTACTCCTCAAAACCAGAACATTCCCTAACTGTGTCAAAAGAGCTCTTATACTTTTACTCTTACACCTTTTCCTCAATATTCACCATTGTAAGCAAGTCCTTTATCAAACTGGTCTTTTTTGTTATTTTATATCTTATTAGCTCCATGCAACTGGCTCTCCTGACCAGAGCTGGTACTATTTCAAGTATCTTTTTAAGAACTGATTAATGGAGTCCAATAAAAGCCCCTTTCTTTGTACAGTGTTATCCTATTACATTTACATTTACAGCATTAAGCTGACACTCTTGTCCAGGGTAACATACAACCGTGCTCAGTAGTCCACATCTAGCTTTGAGTCAATTGCTATTAAAATCAATGGACTCAAAGCCTAAATCACTTTCTCTTTTGCAAAAACAACATATAGTCTTCAAACCCTTGTCCCAACCTTATATAACAGTCCAAGAAATGTATAGTGCAGACTAATGACACCACATCTATCTTTATTATTTACATAAAACTCGTTTTTCATAAGGCAGAATCTATGCTGACTTTGCAGCTTTTTACTTATGGCATACATTCATGCACAAATAGTCTATAAGCAAAAACATTTTTAGATCTATAGAGCACTATGACCTAAAATTAGATTTAGGTCATGGTGCTCTATTGCAGTTTCAAACACTCCCGAAACAAGAATTAAGGGAACTTGAATCTTCTAACTCTTGTTGACTGTTTGGGGGTTAATTTGTGTCATTCTGCCTTTTAGGAATGTGAACTCTGTTTAAAGTCAAGAAAAAATGATTGACTTCAACAATACTGGTTTTTAGACTCATTTTGTCATTCAAAAGAATGAATGAAAATGATCATTCATGAACACACCACAGCACACAGTGTGAACAGCACGAAATACTTCCTCTGCATTTAACCCATTCACCAA
>JBBPCW010000106.1:30347534-30360416 GCA_037974425.1 Phenacogrammus interruptus
TGTGTGTGTGTGTGTGTGTGTGTGTGTGTGTGTGTGTGTGTGTGTGTGTGTGTGTGTGTGTGTGTGTGAGTGTGTGCCCTGTGGCAGGCTGGCGCCCCGTCCAGGGTTAGTCCCTGCTTTGCGCCTGTAGACCCCGGGATAGACTCACGACCCTAGTAAGGATTAAGCAGCTATAGAAAATGAATAAATGAACTCCATTACCACAACACACCCCTTTCGATAGAATTATGATACAGTGGTAAATTGTAAAAATATATCAAATTAGATCTATTCCTAATTTTTTATATTTCTTTTCAATTTGTTTTGAAAATTGGCTCTGAAAAATGACATTTTCTCTCTTTGACGAAAGCAAAATGTTGGTTCATGAATTACTTAACTAATTAGAGTCTGACTCATCTGAACACACTCTGATTCTTCTTCTGCTTCTTTGACTTTCAAAAGTGATCTGTTGTTCTCCTGAGTTAATTTAACCACATAGCTGGTACAGTAGGTCAGAGTACCCATGAGATTCCATCAGAAACAAGAGCTTAGAAAGACAGAAAGTTACACAGTACACGAATAAACAGCACAAGGGCTGGATTAGAAAAGTGCGAGATTAGTCTTCACAGCATAAGCGCAGTACAAGTCATTCTGGTTCTGGATTAGTGTTAATTTAAATGCTTCTCAAACAAACGAGTCTTCAGTCTGTCATTGTATTCGTCCATCTTGTTGCTTTTCATTCCCTTCTTCTTTTACCTTCCACCTTTTTCTTTTCTAGTCATTTGTTCTTCACAAAAAGAAGAACACTTTAGTTTGATTGTCTAGGCTTTGAGTGAGAGGTGAGGCTTGAATCGATTAAGGATTCATTTGTTTGCTTTCTTTCTCTTCACTAGCTTCAGAATTGAAAAGGATCAGTTCCTTTTCCTGTCCCACATTTTATCGTCCAGCTTTCAGACCTTTAAAGATCATAGCCTGGACAAAGTTGACCTTTGTTCGTAGAGACACATCATTACATTTGGAGACCTTTTCTAGACCTTTTTATAACGTTTTCTACATGTTGAGCTTAAGTTAACATTTTTACTCTTGTTTTTTCACTTTCATTATAAGTACATGTGTGTCTTCTTGATTTTCCGCAATGAGTGTCATGTCCTCTGCCCACAGAAGGGTTTTTGATGTTTCTTCTACCAAAATTGAGACAATGATTGTTTGTTCCAGTCCAGAACGAGTTTGGTGATAATGTGCAGTCTTGTGTAAATTCATTGCGAATGTGTGTTTGTTCATTTTCTGTCATGACCGTGGCTCACTGATCAGTGCAGAGGTTTCTCATTAGCATGATGAGATGCTCTGGTATAGCCATTATCATGAGAACATTTAATCATTTCATGTGGTTGACACAATCAATAGCTTTGCTGTGTAGAATCACACGTTGACTTCATTTTCAAATTCCTTGCCTTTTTCAGTTATAGAATATATATCAGCAAATAGATTTCATGGTCCTGTATTGTTTGAATCTTACTTGCTTATCTGACCATTGTTTTTCAGTGTAAGGTTCTAGTCTGCGTTAAATGGTCTTTAGCATCATTTTACCAATGTGTGATTTAAGCCAAATGGCACAATAGCATTTAACAACAATTTTTTTCTCTTTAATATCAGAATATAAATGGCTTTTCCAATAAACCATCCGTTGAGCTGTTTTCCAGATTTGTGTACAAATTGGCCAGTGCTTTAATGGAGTCTCCTTCAGAATCTTAAAACATTTCTGTTATCGATTCCTGTGGCTTTCTTTTTGGCCAGTGATCTCAGCACCTGTCAGATTTCATCTTCCAGCAGTGAATACTCGTCTCATGTGTAGGACATCAACAGAAGTGTCCAAACAATTGACTTCTTTGTTGGAGCTGAATGATATTTACATGAGTGAAGGGTAAAATCCTTTCATTCTCTTTCATATGAAACTCTCTTTCATATGTTTGAAATCTTCCAGAAGCCTAAGAGTGTTGCCTTTTTTCTTTTGTTGTTAGTCTCCAGAACTCTTTACAATGAAATGCTTAGGTTAAGCCTCTTTTGTTTTCTGAGGGTCTTTCAGGAGAAAGGATTCAAAAGTGGATGGCCCCTCATTATTACATTATTGAAACATGCTTTATTCAATAAAAAATACATGAAAACTTTTTTTCCATTGCACCATCAGAAGGAGGATGAGACAGTACTGTTTCAGTCACAATTACAGTTATATTTTTCTGCATATGAGGAATTGGTATTTGTTACTGTTATTTAATAATGGGTGGAAGAGTGTTCCCCTGGGGAGAGGGCTTAAAAGCCCCCTTACCTGCTGTAATGAACAGCCTCGAGTGGCTTATTGCTTTTATGTAATGGTGACCACATGTATGTAGTAAAATACACACAATTTAACTAAATAATGTCAGTTATAATTAATAGGAATCATAACAAAAAATTCATTCACCAGAAAGTCTGGTTTATTAAGAGTACGCTATTCTCTGTAGAGAATAGACAAGAATGTTGTATATTGCAGTGAGGTTGTAATGAGAATATCATACTATAGCAGTGTTTTGCAGAATCTTTTTCTTATTAGTAGTTGCGGTAGGCTCAAGCACACTTAAACATATACAGCGGGGAAAATAAGTATTTGACACATCAGCATTTTTATCAGTAAGGGGATTTCTAAGTGGGCTATTGACACAATATCTCCACCAGATATTGCCATCAAGCCAAATATTGAATTCATACAAAGAAATCAGAACATTTAAGTATACGAGTTGAGTCATAATAAATAAAGTGAAATCTATCTATTATTTTGGGTAAAACACATAGGTTTCAAAGATCCTAGTTTACCTGGAAAAATATAAACAAGTACATTTAAGGCATTTAGCAGACACTTTTATCCAAAACGACTTCCATTCCCTAACTGCAGAGGACAGTGTTCCTGGAGCAACTTGGTGTTAAGGGTCTTGCTCAGGAACCCAGTGGTGGTCTGCTGAAGGTAGGATTCAAACCCATGACCTCTTGGTCCAGAGGCAAGTATCCGAACCACTAGGCCACCACAAAACATATAAGCTGCAAAACTTAAACAATCTGAGCAGTGAGGACAGAGACAAAGGATAAAAAGGATTGGGTACAAGGTCATAAAAGCATATGATACAGTATCCAGTGTCTTACACTTCATACTGGATCTAATACTTACACTAGTATTATATGATAAAGTATACAGTATATCACGCTGTAATTTAGACATTGTGTAGAGACACAGTCCTGTAATGGATCAGATGATATCATTTTGCCCGCTGTTGGTTATTAGCTCCAGTAAAGTGGGTTGCATTCCTCTCGGGGTGTATTGTTTGCTGCCAGGATGCACCACAGCTGCTAAGGGCAGTGCCTCCCTGTCCTCAGCTGCTACTTTGGAAGGAGATTGACAGATGCAATTATGGATTTAAGTGACCAGAGTGTGTTGATAGGTGCACAAATATCATAACTCATAACTGAGGCCTGTTATCTGCGTGTAACACGATTTGCTCGGTGGCGGTGTGCTCCGTCCCTAAAGAACTAAAGCACTCGCAAATTAATGAAGCCTGTCCCACGATTCTTTCCACAGGCATGCAGGCGAACATGTGGCAGCATGTTGGAAAGATTATTACAGAATGCAAATGGGTTTCGAATGGAAATGATATGAATTATATGTTGTAGTCTGCGTATTGAGTATGTATGAGTATGTGATAGTCTGTATGTATTTTGGCTTGGTTAGTCAGGTTCGTTACATTGGTTGTGTTTTTCATTTTAAGCTCTAATGTTGTATCATAAACAGTGTAGATTCAATTTATTCAAAATATACTTAGGGCCCAGGGTCGCAAATCATACCCGTTATTTCCTGCCGAGGAAGTCTGGCATAAATACAACTGTGAAATACAGACCAAGGACAAATCGGCAGCCACAGACTCCGAGTACTTCATAAATTCTGATGTTTTCAGGCCAAGGTCAGATTGTGGATCATGACTGAAATGTTTAATTGCAGATTTTGGATCCGCTTTCTTCTGCTCTCCTGCTCTTCTCAGAATCTGGGAGCTAATCCTGCACATCTAATTTCGCGGACTGCTCTAATGCCCCTTTAGTTAATAAGAGTGAGAATGATTATTGGATTTGGCTTCGTTTGGGCTGCTTTCAGCCCGTTTGACCGGTTCGCCACTTGACGTAACGAAGCATGTTGCAGAATTTTATTCCAGAACGGACGCTAATTCAGTTTAATGAAGTGGTGACGACCAGCACTGAATCAACATTAGGCTTCCCAGCTTTTTCCCAGAGAATGACGTGAAAGAAACGAAAATAATAGAAAAGAACAGGGAGCTGTCATTGTTTAAGATGTAATACGGCACATTCTTCTATGACTGTCTTTATCTACCTATTCGCTTGTACAATAAAGGGATGTTGTTGCTTAGTCAGACTGTTAGACAGTTACAGTGCTGCTGGAAGAAAAGCGGATATAAAGCATCCAGAGTTAAAAATGCAATAGATACCATCAATGTTCCCTGTAATTCTGCCAGTGAAGACTCTCATGGCTTCTTCTGAGCCGCGTGAGAGCGTGGGTAGAGAGGGAAGGCGCTGCTGTTCAAATGTGTGTCACGTCTAAGAAGATAAAACTCTCCTATTCTGGAAAAAAAACGCAGCTTTCTCACGCTGAACAAATCACTTCATAATTCTGTCAGCTTCTTGCATCTGAACTGTTTGCATATCCTCTCTCCCTGCAGGTGCTTGGAGATGATAGCTACCTGAATGCAGTTCAGAATACAGGTAAGTCAACATACGTGCCTTCAAGTGTCAAAGCAAATGCTTGTCCAATGTGAAAAATATAAAATAGTTCTGTTTTAGCGATGCAGGCTGCCACGTTAACAATATTAGGCAATAAACGTTGAGAGACTGGCGACCCATGAGAGCAAAGGAGATTAGATGAAGCATAAATCATTCATTAACTGCCCAGAGGGCTTCAAAAACTTGACATTCACTTTCCATCACTGTTTTTTTTCAGGTTCCTAGTGATAACACATCTGGCAGGTTGATGAGGGCAGCTGCCCCGAGATGATTTTTCATCTCATTCTGATGCCTATCAGTCCTGTCTCTTTCTTTCTCGCACACAGTTCAACAGCGTGAAATTCCCAGCATCAATCCCCCAGTGCTAATGACTCTCGGTGCTTTGATGTCACTGCATCAAGCCTGATAAACAGCGCAGCCAGGCCCAGCCAATCAGACGGCTGCATGAAGAGGCCTGAAGTTGATAGGCCTCTGATTGAGCGATTCGTGCCTTGGTGCTTTCCTTTCCAATGAAAAGATTATCAGAACAGTCTTTGCCAGGAACATCACTCACACGTTAAATGAAAGTGGGTCAGCTTTGGGCATTCTTTCTTTTGCTCTTGAAGTTTATTTGCATGTCTTACAGATCTAGCTAAGAGTGCTATTACAGCCATCCGAAAACTTCAGTCCGAAGAGGAGAAACTTGCTTTCTTTGATCTCAGTGACACCACTTTTATATAACCTAGCTTTACATGCATAAAGTTCTCTTTTCAAACCAGTTTGAATACTTCGCCATGAGGCTTTTCAGAATGATGGGACAGCAGATGGATGTTAACTCTCTTTACTGAGAGAGGAAATTGGTCTTTTGCAGTGAGTGGCCAATATAGTATGTAGATATGGGCTGTTTTTTTTATTACCTACAGTTGCCGTTTTGCTGCTACACCCCACGCCAAGAGCTAGTTTGCACACCCACTTGGCACGCAGCACTGTGTATGAACCGTGTCAAATATTTATTGTGGAGAGGAAATGGATTATAGGAGGAGAGAGGATGAGCGGTCCCACTGCAACGAGCAGAACAGTGCATGTGTCTCAGGACGCTGTACGGATGCTTTGGGTAAATTAGGTGATTTCTGCTGCAATTCGTTTTGCTGCCTCCGTGCAGCAAAAGAGGAGCTCCTCTAAAGGTGAATGAAACTGAACAAAAACATATAGCTGCCACTTCGCTTACATTTTATTTTAATGTCAACGTGCACAAGGTTTTACACACTTTATGTTCCACATCTGATAAAAAGCACACAGAGATAGATCCAATGTTGGCACTTAGATTTCTTTATCTGGCCTGTTCTATATTTGAAGTGTAAGGGTGATGGGTTTTTTTTTTTTTTTTTTGCTGTGGCACACAAAAGAACTGTGGCTTTTTTCTGAATTCAAGACATGTAGGCTCGGAACAAAGACATCCCAGCATTTTTTATGTGCATTGCAGCTGATTAGATCTTCCGTGTCTGAATCTCACAATTGGATATTTCACCAGATTTCTGTATTCTTTTTGAACTAGATGAAGGCAGTGGTCCCCTCCCCCTCAGCACTGCTGTGCCAGTCTTTGGCAGGCCTGTGTCTCTGACAGCTTTGATATCCCAGCTCCCACCTCGTGTCTAGTCTGTGTGCACATGTTCCTCTGTTTCTGTTGACTGTGGCATGAAAGTACGATCAAGGAAAGTAGAATGTCACCAGAATTATGATCCGGTTCAACACAAAGATCTGTGTGAGCTGAGAGTGACACGAGAGAGAAATATTTCGCCCGCTAGGAGGAAACTGAAGATTTTGTCTCTAGTATAGTAGCAGAAATAGCAGAAATACATTTACAGAATTATATGTGACCATTTTGAGTCAATATGGCATTCGGCACAATGAAAAATTGTTCTACTGGTCATGTAATAGGAAAAGCAGCCTAATGGATATGTCCACTTATGTCCTTTTTTGCAGTATATAGTGCTTTTGCAATTTTACAAGTGTTTTAAAAGCTTTATATTTTCTAATAATGCATTTCTTGCATTATTGTATTTTTTGGCATACTATACAGTTTGTTGTTGTTCAGTTAAGTCCACTCTAAGCCTTACCAGTGCCAGATTAATGTTCTTAACTAGTTTAAGATCATTTAATCACTAAAGAAATGTATAATCCCTTTTGGATTTGATTTGAATTACTTAAATATTAGGCTAGATTAGGCATGCTTGTCATTTAGAAGCTAATTTTAGATCTCACTGATGTGGAACACTGTTAACATGGTTAATTAAATGTATGTGCAGCATCTGTTTAGACTAATCTGAGACATTCTGCTCAGTATTCATAGCAAGGAACATGTAGACTGTCATTACACGTTCATTAACGAAGATGCATCTAAATGGGGAACATTCAAGAACCCAGTAGAAACTAGAGACACTAGGAGCACAACAAACTGTGAAAGCTAGGAAACACGAGACCTGACTTGTTGCAAACACATATACAACGAAGTCTGCGTACAGAGGGATCAAATCAAGCATGACATGAAATGAAAAGCTGGAGCAGAGTTGGAGCAGGAAGATACCAGAAGATTCTGCCAAGTCCAGATATCACTGGTTATCTCATTTCAGCTTGAGTTGTGACCAACCGCCTGAAAAATCCAATCTAGCCTCAGGGTAGCCATGATGCTGCTTCAGCAGCTCCTTTGAGAGCGCTTAACACTATGGGACCTAATTAAACTCCGGCTTAATGTACGATTACAATTCCTAACCTACATCTTGCCTTCTAACCTCTTTCTCCTGCCCTCCTGATGCAGGAGTAGTTAACACCTAGGCAGCAGCCATTTCACCAGTGCAGTAATGCAATCAGATCTGGCATCAGCAATACTGAGTCTGGAAGCAGCTGAGTCAGCATGGCTGCCTGTATGTGTGTGTGTGTTGTGTGAGTTTGTGTGTGCATACCCCCATGCCCTGGCTTTTCTGTTTCTTACTGTCTGCCTGTGGTGCAAAAATGCAAAAATGGAAAAATCTGAAGGTGGCAGTTTAGCTGCATCAGGTTTGGAAGGATAGAGCTGACTATAATGGTGGGATAGAATAATGCATTTTTATCATCATAAAATTCTCTGGCTATTTTCATATGTAAACATAATTGAAAATGCCTAGAGAACTGTTTTCACAAGCAATATCCGACTACTGTGTGATTTGTGCCTTGATTAAATTTTAATCTGAATTATCAGCTGTACTGAAATAATGAGACTGGATCGAACACATTTGTGGCGAAATATTTCATAGTGCACCGCTTGTCTTCCTAAATAATAGAATGCTTGTGAGCCGCGAGTTATAACCCCCCCTTATTCTGTGGAATTCCCTTTTTTAATTTTCTTTTCCTGTCTACTGTAATCTATGTTAGAATACGACAGGCTCCACTGATGACCAGTTTGATGAGTTTTTGATTCCGAAGGCAATAAAAAGCAAACTTTCTGTGCAGTGTCCACGAAAATACTCCTTTTTTGTTTTCTTACAGCCACTTTACTGACAGCTTTATTGCACTTTTCCTCTTCGCACATCTTTGTGCAGCCAATTAAGTCGAAATGCAATGAACGATTTCCCCGGGGTCGGCGCTCACGTTGGCACAACTCATTTTGAGAGAGTGCTCAGTCATTCTGCTTTAATATCTCTAATTCAGCCCAGCCGTGATTGCAGTTGGTCCATTTAAGCTTGGCTAGGGATCCATTCATCTCCTTTGCTGCTCTGCATACACACACACACACACACACACACACACACACACACACACACTACACCACACCTTTTACAATGTGCAGGGGTCTGATATGGTTTAGATGCATCCAGCCTGGCTCATCAAGTGTGCTGCCGGAGTCTGCAGAGATAAAGCATTGGCAGATGTGTCAGGCGAGCCTGAGATTGACAGCATGTTCCTCTGTGTGTCGAGGATGTATTTTCTGGGCCAAAGTATTTTTCTAGTAAAGTAGCAAGACATGTGAATGTGAATACTGCTGGGTCATGTTGTTCTGGTTTTGGAGATTGAAGAAATCACAGGGTTAGCAGCGGATTAATGAGTGCAGGGGCTTGAATTCCCTTCAACCTTGACTGTCTTCTCTTTCTTCCTTTCAAAGATGCATTTCCACCAGCCACATTTTATAAAAGTTGCCAAGCAATTTGGAAATTTTGCTGACAGCTTTTGAGACCAGAGAGAGCTGTTTATGCACTGCCTGCAACATTTCACAGTCCATATGGTGCAAAAGAAATGGCTTCATGGAGAGTTTTCCACTCGGCATAGCATGTGTGCATTGTCCACGTTCACTTTTCACTGAAGAAAATTAGAGATGGAACCACATGAAGGATACTAGAACAATCAATCAAGCATACAGTGGTCAACCGAAGCCACTTTACCTCCAGGCTTATTATCTACACTCAGGTTTCAGTTATTAATGCTAAAATGTATTCAGTAACTATAAAAGGGAGTATCAGACAGAGTAGCCGCTATCAAACGACTGCGAATGATACAGTTAAGAAGGCCTGACAAGCGTATTCACCACACCAAGTAGTGGAACCTTCATACCAAATCAGATTTTTAACACTCTGGGAACTCGAGGAGATGCAAGAGGATGGACAAGGCTAGTCCGCGAATAGTAGAGACAGTTAATTTAGCATAGTGCTACAATTAAAAGGTGCATATGTTCTATCCCACCAAAGAAGACCAGGCATAAACAGAAGAGAGATAAAAACAGCTATAAACCAAGATATAAACATTTGTTCCAAGGCTTTCAGGAGTACTTCCCCATGTATTTTTAACGTCTACATGTTTATAGTGTGTTGCTTGTCGCTCTGCTCCATGTTTGTGTGCTCTGCCATGAGCAAGAAGATCTGCACAGTCTGAATTTTAACACATTCATCCAATGCAGAAAATAAAGCTGGCTCTGATTAAAAAAGGCAGGCCATGTTTCAGTTTCAGTGATTATTAATATTGTTTGTCCATAAAATTGTACGTGTGAACTGTGAGTGGGCTGTGTATCTATGCAGCAGAAAAAGAATTTTATCAGAATATGGTGCAATTATGTTAATAATTTAAGTATTTGTACTAGTAGCAGCTCAGTGCTGTGATTTCTGAGGAAAATGCAGGGCAAAACATTTCCAGTAGATCTTTCCCAAGCCATCACACGTTCAGGAGAGAATCAATAGGAGAGCCATATTTACAGCATCCTCTGGCAACATACAACATATAGTACAGAGAGCTGTATGCAGGCCCTCCTATATTAGATCTTTAAACCGAGTGTGCAAAAAAAGCGTCTAGTTGTTTGCTGCTTGCCGCATGATTATGGGGATAAATGGACCCCTGACACCAGCCCTGAGTCATGAATTGAAGTGGGGACCATCATACAGGCACCTTTTCATTTTTTAGGGGGTACAGTTAATTACATTTTATGTTATGTCATGTTATATTTAGGTGTTTTGAATTGAAACGTTAATTCTGATCAATTAATCACTGAAAAAATAATGCGTTAAACAAATTTGCACTGATTAATTGCATGCCATGGGATTAGTAGGAGACATGTAAAACATGTGAGATGCCGAGTACAGCATATCACTGCATCCCCCTGGGAAAAAGCTACGCTACAACTATCTCCCCCACCCCTCCCACCCCTGTGACCCCTCCCCCCCAATTAAAAGTGCTTCTGATGCCTGTGCTGTTATGTTATGTTATGTTTATCTGAATTTATCTATTGTTTCAGTGAGCTATGAGTGAGAAGTAATTAGTATTGAATTACACTATGATTTAGTTCTTTGTGAAGATAACTGTGACTTCTAAGAGTTATGGGGTCTAGTTAACGTCCATATCCTTCGATTTAAAGGCTCTATATCTTTGTGCTCAGTATTCTCAGTCTTTTTTTCCTGCTTTATTTGACACACTCAAATGACCTGGGCAAGTTACCTCCTACTGGCAAAGTGGCTTAAATGATGAGAGTTTAAGACCCAGTGAAGAGGGACATTCTTTATGCCTGTCTAAAGGATGGGGGCCAGGTCAGTCAGAGCTCCAGCACCTGGAAACTCTTAAGAACGGGTGTCTTTTCTCTTTATTCTAGTTGATGGAGCGTTCTGGAGCAGATCTCTGTCTAATCCTTCATCCTTTATGCTGGAGAGTAAGGCAGGATGGGGGCCCAGTTGTCCAGCTTTTCTCTCTCTTCTCTCTCCAGCCCTGGGGCTGAGAAATCAAAGCAGAACAGGAGGCTTCTGGAAGAGATGTTAGGCAGGCAAGTGTTAGTGAGAGATAAACCCGGGCCGTGGCTCCTCCAACATGCTGCTGGCCAGAGAACCTCCTTTTGAAAGGACTACACCTGGAGAACTTTACACAGAAAAGCTCCTCGTAATGCTGAGATAATTCTGCAAACTGATGCGTAGCGAAGGGCATTGTGAATTACTCACTGTCAGTACTGCTAGATTTAACCTAAAGTCACAGAGCTGCTTTATCGCTCAGTGTGATTAAGAACCATCTATTTTGACAGAAAACGGACATTCAGCTTCCATGCACCAGACATCTGCTTTTTGTGTGGCACATAGTATCAATGGTCAAAAACAGGCCTGCTGGAAACAAAGAGATGGACCCGTAGGTAAACACACATGACATGGTTACTTACTGCTAGCTGCATCAAAGGAATCTCTTTAGTAACTTTTTCAGATGGGGTGCTTTTACTGTCTTTCTCTGTGAGTTTATTGTGGGCTGGCTGGCGGCCTAGTGGTGTTGCCCCTGTGGTCAGAAGGTTGTGCTTCACTTGGTGAAAGCATTAAATGCAGAAAAAAAAAATCACATTGTTCACACTGCTGTTCTGGGCTGTGTTCACAGGTGACTATATAAGGCCACTCTACATTATGCTCTGAAAGGTATTTACTTGGGATTAGCTTGATTCAGAGATCGATTGATTTGGGTGCATGGAAGTACACACAGCAAAGCGATGTGGAAAATGTATCCGACAAAATTCCTTCAGTTGTGGCCATCTTAGTACGCAGTACACATCCAACACACTATGAACCTCTGTTGGTGGAGCCTCTGAGACCGAGACCTGTATTGTTTATTCGTTTAGTAGCATTTGTCTTATACCCACATTATTGGTTCCACAAGCTCAGCATTAAACTGTCAAATATAATCAAGCCCAAGGAGGAATTCATGAAAAACGTTTAACCTCTTAACAGCTGTTGTTCAGTGACTTCTATTAAGTTGAGAAAAGACTTGGAGAACTTGACTAAGGCCTCGTTTACACTGCAGGTCTTGATGCTCAATTCTGATTTATTGCCTATATCCGTTTTTTTAATCGTGACTCATATCCGATTCACTTGTTTACACTTGCTATAGCAAAGGGGGGTTGTTACACCACACAGTAGCCAAGATGGACAAACGTGAAATATGCTTAATGCTAGCTCTGCGATATATTTGCAAAATTTACCAAATAACAGCATGATTGGAGGTGGAGGAAGCTCAGTGGGTAGGATACTTGCCTCCAGACCAAGAGGTCATGGGTTCGAATCCTGCCTTCAGCAAAACCACCACTGGGTCCCTGAGCAAGACCCTTAACCCCAAGTTGCTCCAGGGAGAGACTGCCCCCCTGTAGGTAGGGATTGGAAGTCGCTTTGGATAAAAGCATCTGATAAATGCCGTAAATGTAAATGTAAATGATTTTGAGGCAGAGATCTCAGGATTGGTGGAATATTGTGGCGGGCTTTAGCAGCGGGTCTGAAATTTTAGAATGAACCAGCTTTCGATTTGCTGTGTCAACGTTGTCCGCATTCCTCTCTTACAACGACACGACATTTCGCCGGCCATCCCTTTGCAGCTGCGCCTCAGGGTTGCTCTGTGGTGGCTTGCTACAATACCTAGGAAAATCCGATCTGCCTGTTTACATGAAAGTCGCATTGGCACATATCTGATTTATATCTGATTTATTTCCACATAGTAACAAGGTCTGAAATCGATCTCAAAATATCCGAATGCATGTGATTTTTCCTGTTTACACTGTCATGGAACAGATCTGGGGCCTCATTTATAACCGTTGCGTACGCACAAAACGGGACCTAAAAGATGCGTACGGCTCTTTATACG
>JBBPCW010000106.1:30379396-30391075 GCA_037974425.1 Phenacogrammus interruptus
CTCTCTCTCTCTCTCTCTCTCTCTCTCTCTCTCTCTCTCTCTCTCTCTCTCTCTCTCTCTCTCTCTCTTTCTCTGTTCCAGGTTTGGCAGTGATGCGTCTCGGTACGTGGTGAAGCTGGGTGATTATCACACGGATGAACAGGATGATTTTGAGCGTGTGCTCACTCCGGAGCACGTGGAGGTGCACAGGAAGTACAGCAGTGAGAGCTGGGAGCATGACGTGGCTTTGATCCGGCTCAAGGGTGCTGAGGGGAAGTGTGTGTCCTTCAATCCTCACACCAACGCTGCCTGCCTGCCAGCCCCTGGCAGCAAGTGGGGGAAGAGACCTGCGTCCTGCGTCATCACCGGCTGGGGCATGTCGGGTAAGATGGGCTTCACATTCATATCAAGAACACCGGTTTTCTTTCCAGCAAATACTTTGGTGGATGCTTTCAGGTTTTGAACCATTGTTAAAATTTATCCATGTTATATAGAGATTTAACCTGTATATATGGGTCCATCGTGTGTATGTAATTTCGTTGTAACTTTAGTGGGAGCACTGTCTTTGATTTCAGCTATTTCTTTTCATGTAATATTCTCCTGTAATATTCTAGCTAGTATGTCCCTCTTCAAAAATAGAACCTTTCTTTGAGTAATGGCGTAGAAGAACCATGTAAATGTTTATGGTTCTGTATCAATTTCATGCATTCTTTCTGTAACATTTACACTGTGTAACGATTCTTAAAACTTTTTTACAACAATTATTATTACACAATTTATTATAAAGTTTTTTATTATAAATAATGCTTACAAGCTTGTGTCTTCCTTTCCCTGTATTAACAATGTTCCTCCAATCTCTCTCTCTCTCTGTCTCTCTCTCTCTCTCTCACTCTCAGACACTGATCATCCTCATACTCTCCTCCAGGCCTGGGTTCCCCTGCTCCCTTCATGGCAGTGTAAGAAGCGCTATGGCGAGCACTTCATAAGCCATAGCATGCTGTGCGCTGGCAGCATGACCTCTGATCTCCGTCACCATCCTGACAGTTGCCAGGGTGACAGCGGGGGTCCTCTGGTGTGCCAGGGCGAGGCTGGTCGCTGGGTACTCACGGGGGTCATCTCCTGGGGTCACGGCTGCGGTGATCCGTCCTACCCCGGGGTTTACGCGCGAGTCAGCCGCTACCTGCCGTGGATCCAGCAGGTCACACACAGCATGGCCCCGCTTCAGCACTGAACTGCTCAACATCCACCCATCGCTGGCCAACGGACTCTAAAGATGGAGAAAAAAAGAGCCGGAGAGCGGACTGGACACCTTTCATGCGCTCTGCAGCAGCCCTGGAGCTTAATCTAATTTATCTGGTCTCTGTTCTTATACCTGACATTGGCCCACAGCTTCTAGAGCGTTTTGGTCCACAGCATTTAGTCTTTGCTTATGCTCTGGACAGACGAGGTTCCTCTGAGTGATGTGATGTTTTTTGAGGGGTTGTAGGGGTTCTTTATTCGTGTGGTGATTATGTAGTGCTGTCCGGAGGTCGCAGTGCATGTTAATGTATGTGTCATTTTCAAAAAGCCATTGTGTGCAGCCACCCTTTTCTTCTGCATGGTAGAGAATGGCAGCATCAGCTTGGTGTGAGCGGGTTTATAGGTTTCTGTGGGTATGTGGGTCCTGTAGTAAGTATAAGGCGAAAGGAAAATGTTCTCTTTTTCAACCCTTTGGCTGCTAATTACTGTTAACCCTCTTGACTTACAGGACAGACACTCTGATGTCCAGACGTTTTTCCTCATCAAGGACTTTTCTCAGTGTTGTGACATGCATTAGACTCGCAGTAGAGTAGCACGGTCATGAAATGTGGAGCTTGTTTTTAGATCAGATGTAGTTCAGACGTAGCTATAGTGGTTTTAAAAGCCATCAATCCACCAAGAATGCCTCAAAGCGTGTCCGAATCAGGCATTCAGACATCCGGAAACAGGACTCTTCTTCATTCATGTTTTGATGCATTATATTGCATTCCTAAAGACAACAACCTACAATAGACTCAGTGTGCATTTATTTTGTTTTACGTATTTGATATTTTAGACAGTGCTTTTCGATAGCTTGTTAGAGTTGTGATAGAGAATAACCATAACTCATTTCATTCACGTAGTGCGCTTGGTTTGTTTGTGACAAACATATGAAGTGTTTTTTAGAGCAGCTAGAGCAGAAACGGTAGGGTAGGTTTTGTTTGTCGGATGGAGGAAATCCAAAGGATTTTCCAGTATCAGTATTGCCTTCAAATTGTAAGTCTTAATGTGTCATAAGTAAGGAAACTTTGGGGAGATGATTTTATTTTTACTGATTTCAGGTAGAGTCACTTTATTTTGTAACATGCTTCTTCTTCTCTGTATGAATTGTGTGTTCATCGTCCAGTGGGTGGCGATATTGTGTTTTTTACTTGATGGGATTTCAGCTATACTGTAGGTCCTGTGATGTATCAGTCTTACCGAGTGTGTCCTTTTCTTTTTAAAAAATAGACAGCTCTCTGTACACACCATATCATCCACATTAAGAGAGATTGTTTAGGGGAAATTAATGCAGTGACTTCAATTTTTCGTTCGCAGAAACTGGGGGTCAACAACATGTATTGTAAGGGCTTTATAAATGATTTACTAATTAATAATTGACTGCATAAAGTCTGTAAATAGGGAATTGAGTTGCAGTTATTCTTACTTTGCATTGTCCACACTACACATGCTTTCCTATGGGAATGGCTCTTTAACCTCGAGGGTCGTTGTAAATATTTCCATCAAGGCAAGTGCCAGAGAGCGAACAGTATTCCTTACCAGTGAGGAGCCACAGTGTTAATCCTCTCATTGTTAAACGTCCATAAGGATGTACACGTCAGCTGCTAACTGAAACATAGAACGCTAGATATATAGAACTTTACCTAAAAAGAGTCTTTTATTAATCAATGAGAGATGCATCTTTAAAAATGTGCTGGAAATAAATTTCAGTATTATTGATGTCGCCTGGCTCTTAACATACAAACCTGTATTTATTCATACAACCTTTATTTAAATAATAAAATATTTTAATGATAGGAAATTGAGCGCCAAATTAATTACAACCACTATGCACAATCAATAATGAAAAATTCAAGCCTTGTGTGGTTCTGTGTATAGCTGCAGCTTCTACAATTGCCCATGCATTCATTAGTGGAATCAAATCTGAGGTTAGCTGTCCAAGTGCTTTGTTTGGGAATCGGTCAAGAAATAGAGGATCTGGAGTATTTTTCTGCTCTCTGACAATTGACTCAATTGACATGTTGAATCCTCTTGGACGGGGGCCTGCTCTGACCTTCAGAAGCTGTGTCTTTGTGATCTGGCCCTCAGGAGACTGCTGACCACCACAGGGCCTCAAAAGTGCTTTTGTAGAAAAGAAAAGTTGAAAAAAAAAAAAAGCTTCTCGAAGAACTGGGGAGAAATAGGTTGACAGTGTCAATTGCATGTCATGCAAGCATCCGTCTGTGTGTGATGTTATTAATCATTCAGTCTTATGTCACATTTCTGCCAGTTCTGTAAAAAGGCTTTGAATATTTTTCATGTGTGACAAGTGCCAAAATAAACAGATTTCTTTTCGTGGCATTTTTCTTCGTAGCATGTGTTCTTAACTGGAAAACAAGAAAAAACTTATTGGAGGCGGTTTCTACAACTACTTCATTTCGTTGAAATTTAAGGATCCCACCCCTTTCTCAGTGAGCTCATTCTTCCACATGTGCTAGATAAAAAGCCAGCAAGATTTAAACCAACAGTAACCATCTGTAGTTAATACTTAGTACAATAAGAGCGTATAAACTGGAACAAACTACAATATTAAACATGCCTATTTTTATAGTGTAAACCCTAAATATGCCCCTATATTTTCTCCTAGAACACTTTAATTTCATTTAAAACTATTTTAATGCATTTTAACATTAATGCTTGAAGAAAAGGTAAATAATCAGAATCAGAAAACTTTATTGCTTGAAAAATAATTAGCAGCAACTAGCAAAGACTCGTACACAAAAGAAACGCTGAAATAAATCTCTCTGCCCACATGTTAAGACAAGGCACACCTTACTTATACTAAATAAACTGAGATAACTTTTGAAAAGTCCTTAAAATGCTAGAACAAGACACAGAGCAGCCATGCTACGTGCTGCAGCATCTTCTTCTTCTCCTTTTTATGGCGTTTGGCAACTTTTCAGTGTATTACCGCCACCGCTGGACTGGCGTTAGATTGAATCCGCGAATGCTGATCAGGGTAAAACTGAGGGTTTACTGTAACGCATGAACTAAATGTATTTCAGACAGGTTTTTGAGCCAATGTGGGACTGTAATAAAAGATCAGGCCAATAGATGACGCCAAAAACACATTATTTGATCTGACCAGCAGACTCATTCTAAGCAGTTTGAATTTTATATCAAAATATATACTATATATAATCAAAAGTATAATCAAATATATTTTAACTGTTAACAAGAATCAGGCTAGGTCTTGTTTTTCAACCAAATATGTCAAGCACATAGAAATAATAATAATATAAAATAATGTATACTACAGGCCTGACTATACTACCAAGGATTAAACGTTCTATTGATTTATCATTGATGTATCATTGGACAACATTTCCTTCTTCAATAGGATAATGATCCCAAGCATCTTCTAAATTGTGCCCAAATGACATCCAGTCCAAAGGAATACGTTTTGAGAATTATTTCTCAGCCTCCCCAGTCTCCAGATCTTTGTCTCATTGAGCTGCAGGAGCAAGACGGACCTACAAGTTAGAAATGAGTGTCCAGTAAATTAAACAGAACTGTCTTGAAAAGGTGCTG
This sequence comes from Phenacogrammus interruptus, assembly GCA_037974425.1. Taxonomy (NCBI): domain Eukaryota; kingdom Metazoa; phylum Chordata; class Actinopteri; order Characiformes; family Alestidae; genus Phenacogrammus; species Phenacogrammus interruptus. Next base: position 30,384,224 of record JBBPCW010000106.1, read on the forward strand.
GGAGGGTTTGGACACAAGCTTCTACCAGAAATTGCTGGAAAGGATGCTGCGAATCTGTGATGCGGTGATAAAGGCAAGGGATGCTTATTTTGATTAAATTCGTACCAAAGCTTTCTACTCTTACAGTGTATATTCTTATACTACACTTTAAAACCAGTCAGTTACATTTAAGTATTTCTAATGTTTTTTTTGTCTTAATGTTTATTGGCACCCTCTCATTGCCAACCTTTTGCCAACAGAACAGCAGTTTCTCTTTTAATGTTGTACATACAGTGCCTTGCAAAGGTAGTCACACCTTGTTTTTTTTTATTATATTTTGTTATATTCCTGTAATTTAAATGTTTTTACTCTTATTTTATTTGATGGATCTGCACGAAATTTTCTAAGTTGGTAAAGTGAAATGAGAAATATACTGTATATATATAAAAAGAAAATTGGTATGTGCACATGTTTTCACCCCATTTGCTATGAAGCCCCTAAAAAGTTCAATTACCTTCAAAAGTCACATAATTAGTCAAAAAAAAGTGTGACACCTTTATGTGTCACACCTTTTCTGAAAGGCCCCAGAGGCTGCAACACCACTAAGCAAGAGGTGTCACCCCATGAAGACCAGGGAGCTCGCCAAAAAAAAAAAAACGGGGACAAAGTTGTTGAGAAGTCAGGGTTGGTTATTTAAAAATGCCAAATCTTTGATGATCTTCCGGAGCACCATCAAATCCATCATTTTCAAATAGAAAGAACATGGTGCCACAACCTGCCAAGAGAGGGCCACCCACCAAAACTCACAGACCAGGCAAGGAGGGCATTAAGAGAGGCAGCACACAGACCAAAGGCAACCCTGAAGGAGTTCCACAGCAGACAAATCTGTCCATAGGACCAATACTCCAGAGATGGGCTTTATGAAAGAGTGGCCAGAAAAAAGACATTAATTGGTGTTAAAAATAAGAAGGCAGGTTTTGAGTTTGCCAAAAGGCATGTGGGTGACTCCCCAAATGTATGGAGGAAGGTGCTCTGGTCAGATGAGACTAAAGGTGAAGGAAATGCTATGTCTGGCATCCTATCACCCCAAGAACACCATCTGCACAGTGAAACATGGTGGTGGCAGCGAGGGAGTTGACATAGTCGAGGGAAAGATGGATGGTGCTAAATACAGGGATATCCTTGAGCAAAACCTGTCAGTCTGCCTGTTGTTTGAGACTGGGACAGAGGTTCACCTTCACGCAGGACAATGACCTGAAACATACTGCTAAAGCAACACTTGAGTAGTTTAAGGGGAAACATTTAAATGTGTTGCAATGGCCTAGTCAAAGTCCAGACCTCAATCTAATTGAGCTGGAGCAGTTTTGCCTTGAGGAATGGAGAAAAAGTACTGACTTTAGTGGGGGTAAACATTTATGCATCCTGAAGTTTTGTTATTTTTTCTATTTGCTTGCTTCACAATAAAAAAATACATGTACTGTAAATGAAATGGTGCAAACGGTCCATTTTAATTCCAGCAACAAAACATGCCAGGGGGGGTGAATACCTTTGCATAGCACTGTATATCATTTTAAGAAGAAAGAGTTTTGGCTGTTCCTCATTGCAGAATCTTTCCAGGTATTGCAGAATCCTTGGTCCTGTGCAATCTTCCTGAGCTCAACCCACAGGTGTTCAGTTATATTTAGGTCAGGGGACTGGGATGGCCGTGAACAGCTTCTTGGCAACATCATATAGATATTGATTTAAAATCACCTGGTATTTCCTGGAATCCATAATGCCATCTATGTGAATAATACTTCCAGAGCCTCTGGAGGAGAAACAGCCCCACAGTGTCACAGATGCCCAACCATAATTAATGCTTAGCATTAGGTGCTTTTCTCTGAGGCCATCTTGAGCGTCTGGTGTCAAAGAGCACCACTTTTGTTCTGTCTGACCGCGGCACTCTGTCCCAGTTTAAGTTCCTGTGGCGTCTGGCAAACTCCAAATGCATTTACTTGTAACAAAACTTAGGAAATGCTTCATTCCAAACTCTGTGATTCTGAAACTGTGATGTGTGGAAATTATTCACACTTCTCTGAACATTCCTCCTCACTGTGGCTGGAGAGAATAGTCTTGAGTCCCTTTCCATTTTCTTAAACTTCTTGATGTCCTATCTGTGGACATGGACAGTGTAATATAATTTCCCTAGTTTGCCTTTAACCTCATTGCAGTGAAATGCTCTGGAATCGTTCCCCTGGTGAATGACGACTAAGGGATTTGTGCTTTGTGTCACCTCATGTTTATCCCCCAGTGAAACGGGAAATAATTTCTGACTGACTAAACATCCCCAATCATTTAGGCCTGGGATCATACTTAGCACTCCAAGTCTGGCAATAATTGTAACATACATGATTTTGTGACAAATGTGTATCTTTCACTAAGGGTTGCTTTGTTCTCAGAAAAAGGTACATTTATTTTTCCATCTTCAAATAAGATATCTGATCACGTGAACATGTTTTCAATCATTTTATGTGATAGTTCTAATGGGCACTGGGTTTGCAATGTAATGTAGGGCAATATGGAGCTGGGGTATTTGCAGGTGGAAAAGCTAAAAATACAAAATAAATAAACAGCTGTGTACTGACAGAAATGCTCGGTGCATAGATGATGTGCAGAGAAACAGAATGTCTATTCATCTCTCTTTCGTTCTCAAAATAAATTATATATATGTGAATACATTTATAATTCTAGTATTAACATATTTGAGTATGACACTAGTATAACTACATTGTCTAGACTCTAGACCATAGTGTTGTAATACAATATTCTAAAGTAATGTGATACTACAGATGAAAAACAGAATCTTTTATTTCACACGTGTAAAAAAAAATCTGCTGTAATGAGGCAACAATACCTCTCCCTCCCACCTGGAAGAATTATTAAACACAGCCCAGACTGTACAGGCCTGTAGGCGGAATCTGAAACAGAACTCAGGTGAGAAACACTGTGGGGCTGGAGAGACCAGCCCGTGAAGTTGGGAGCAGGGTTTTGCCGGGGGTCTGGGGGTGTGAGCATTTGAGGTGGGCTGGCTGAGTGAAACACCGAGCTGTGGATTCTAGACCCCCTCCCCCTCCTCCCCTCGGCGCCACTGAAGATGGCGGAGAGAGGCAGGATATGGGTGAACGGGATCGGGAACTTCTGCTTGTAGACCCTCAGCCACACGGGTTTACAGAAGACCCCAGGGCGCCTCGGAACGAGGGGACTTTTACGCGCGGAGCGGGCGGGAGGGAGGGACGCATGCGTGAAGCCTCTGCTCATATTTGTTCCTGGAAGTGCAGCGATGGCTCTCGGATCTCTCTGCTAGGCTGAGCAGAGGCTCCAGCAGATGCAGCTGATCTGAGGACTCCTTCTGCAGCAGCAGCAGCAGCAGCAGCAGCTCGGCTCTCGGGTCCCTACTTCCTGATCGATTGCAGAGCTGATCAACGTGCACAGGTAGGGTCTATAAGAGTCACGTAAGAGATCCGGCAAAAATTGTGCCAGAAATGCTTTTGAATTGCAGAAAGTTCGATCACGAACAGCTTTCTCTAAACTGCCCAAAGCTGCAGGGCTGGAGGCTGTAATGTAATGTATGACTGGTTCTCTGCTGCAGTTTCATTGTGATTGAATTGTTGACACGAGCTTCATCTGAATAACTGGTTGGTTAACATGTGGCTGTTTGGACTAAGTCTTATTCAGGCACTTTGGGAGGGTTTATAAATAGTATCTCATGTCCATCCTCTCATCTCAAGCTCCTTTTTTTCTAATCTTCCATTTCTGAAAGAGTCGGGACAATTAATTCAGCCGTATTCAACGATGCTGTGCCAAAATGTCAAGAGGCACTTTAAACACATTTGATCTGGAATGCAGCCATGACTGCACTGATGGTTGCTCTCTATGCAATTGCCTCACATTTTAGAATATTTCAGACTGGTTGTTTATTTTCTGGCAGTTACTTTTTGCATCTAAAATTAGATTAGTGCCATTGTTTTATGTTTTATTTCTTATTACGATGGCTCTGCAGTCTAGATTTGCTTGGCTTGTGTGATCTGGGACACTGAGTAAGTTAATATGGAGACTAACATCATTATACTGGACTGTTCTTTGTATAAAGTGGAGGTCACTGGCCTAATAAAGAATCTCTCCTTTTGTCCAATCGTCCACTTGTTGAGGACACAATGGACAGTTTGGAATTGAAATGCTACCGTTGTGGACACTGCTGGCTGACAGGGCTGTGTGTGAAATATAATTGCGAAAGATCATTCTTTGGCACACTTTGCTCCAACTCAAGTCATTACAGCCAATACCTAGTGAAGGAGAGAGAAATAAAGGACCCTCTGCTGCTTTTTAGATGAGACTATTAAGGACTCTCATTTGACCAAGGAACCCAATGAGTGCTGGGCAGAGTCCTGCTGATGAACACTGCTCATTGAGTGCTCTACTGATGCTCTGGATAACTCTGTGATAATTAAAAAGAGTTGCCGGAAGGCACCATTCTCAAGTCTGCCATCCGTCTCTTGAAAAACTTAATCAGGGGCCCAAAAAACTGGAACCAAGCAAATTAATTTGCACCGTAGTTTTTTTTTTTTTATCCCTTTCTTTCCCACCTTCAGTTTGACATACAGATAATGTGGGAGAAGCCAGCAGACTCACCCTCACACAAGCTTACATTATAGTATTCGATTTAGAATGTCTGTTTGAAAGTGAAGGTCCTTTTCAGGCGATTGATTAAATGAGTGAGCAGAACAGACCCTTTAACCCATCTTATGTAAGGCACTCTCTTTTTCCAGTATTTGTAAGTTAAGCCTTGAAAACCAAGGCTGAGGTTTGTTCTCTGAGGTCAGGGTGCCGTTTCTCGAAACCGGAGATGCATCAGTCCTCGTGAAAAGGATCGCTCGGCTCCAAGTGATTTACACTAAGATTCATGACATCATTTTGGGTTCATTGTGGTTTGAAGGCCAGAAGCATGCAGCACTGTCATGCTAGTGAAATACTTTATTAGTAAAACGACTGGAATGAAAAACGAGCCCAAGGTAATTCATTGTGTTGATGGCCTTAGTTTTCATAGAAACATAGGCTAGATTTTAGTCTTGAAATCTTTTTTTTTTTCTTTTTTAATTCGCCTGTGTGGCCGCAAGGACAGAGTTTTGTATTGCCCTGCTTTTTTAATAAAAGATAATTTTTGTCTTAAAAAAGGCTTGACATTCATTTCTCTCTTTTTGTATCCTGCCCTGAAGCGTTCATGTGAACCACTAACCTATTTTTTTTTTCGTTCTTATTTTTTTAAATAGCTACTATTCCCTCACACGCACCCTTGTGGTTGTGGCTTAATTCGATTTCCAGCTTTTTCAATTACCAGGTTACTACCGTATTTCCATGAATACCATCTAAATACGGTCTATCCTGGAAAGCAGCTCTAGGCTTCATTGTTGCTACTTGCGTTGTTTCAGGGAAGTAAAAGGCGAGTCTATATTTCTTCATTGATCTGGCCTTGGCTCGGATGTGCATGTTTTATGCGATTAAACATATTTTCCTGAGTAGAACTCCATCTATGTATGCCACCCATTAACTCCCTGTGGGTTCGGTTGAAAGTCAGGCGTGCCGTCTTCTCATCTGGAAGGTGAGCTGGAGGTCAGCGTGTTTACAGCAGCCGCCTAGCCATGTTGATCCCAGATGTGTTGTGGGTTTGTGCACATGATTTAAGGTGCATCTCCGAGGATCTTCATTCTTGCATATATTACGTGTGCTTCATCAACCTTATGGGTGCCACAGGCCCGTCGTGCGTCATGACCATTAGCTTGATAAAAATTCATGGCGACAGATGAAGTATAGCACTGAAGGGACCATTTACACAGCATTTTTAGTTGGAGAGTCTAATCAGGTCAGGAGGGTGGTCTGTTCTGAGGAACTGAGCGGTGTTCCATGTCGTCTGGCCAGTGGCCTCGATTGCTGACAGGTTGAGGGCGAGTGTGTTTGGCTGCAGCTCGAACTCGGCTCTTTGGAGTGGGTAGTGTGGAATGGATGGTGGCAATGTGAAAAGGAAGCAGCAGGGGGGTGGCTCCACGGGGAGCCAAGAGCTGTCTGGTCAGGGATCAAATTCTCGCGCTGTTGGCTAGCTCACATCCATAATTCATGCGCTTTTTCACTTGTAGAGGAAAATGGAAAATGTGGTGCTGCCCCCCCCCCAACATGCTCTTTCTCTCTCATACTGGTTTTGTCCTCCTGTTACGTGGAGCCATTTTTTGCCTGTATCTCCTTTCATAGTGAAGAAGCCCAGGAAAGGGCAGGGATGCTTGGGTTTAAACCAAAGGCTTTTGAGACATCGGGCTTTGGGCGTCTTAAAATGAAATCGAACGGTGAAGTTGTGCAAGATGTTTGGACTCGTTCCTGTTGACTTCTCAGTGTTGTCACTCTTGACTAAGCTGCAGATTTGTGAGCGCTCACAGCTCAAGGCTTAAGTCTTTCACTTTTTTCTGTTCTTTTCTTTTTTATGTAAATGAGGTGTTTATATTGCTGCGAAATTTCAATTTTGGTATTCGCAGTCTCTTTGCTTTGATGTGCCAGGTATAACGTGATGTTCTGCATTGAATAATGTAGAGATTGTTTTATCCCCCCCCCCCAAATCAGTTAACTTGAATGAATCAATTTTCTTTCAGTTCGACACCTTCACCTCACTGAAGAAATGGCTAAGGCTGCCTCTCTTGCTCAGCATGGGCTTTTATCTAATCGATTGGTCATCCAAGCTTGCTAGACAGATTGCTAAGACTCTTGCTGTTTCAGTATTGCTTACACACACACACACACACACACACACACACACACACACACACACACACACACACACACACACACACACAC
>JBBPCW010000106.1:30406028-30416276 GCA_037974425.1 Phenacogrammus interruptus
TTAATGTTAAAATGGAAGTTAAATTCAAGAGAAATTTGGAAAAGCTAAACTAAGGCAATAAAAACAAATAGAGAACACATATATTACAGCATTACACACAGAAGCAAGATTTATAGTCACAGATATTTGTGAGGTGGAATTGTGCGGTAGAAATCAGACATCTGAATACTGAACCTGATTTACACTCATGCAGACATACAGATATGGTCCTGGACCCACTGATGCAATATAGACATAATCAGTGCATCTGGCAGATGTCTCGTGTTTGCGGAGACACATGGTGAAAGAAGGAGAGAGATAATGAGATTAAGTGGGCAGATGTAAAGCCACTTGCAGGAAATGTCACAGATACACCTGCATGTAATGCCTGTCATAGCAAAACCTCATATCTCAAAAACGCCAGCTTTACAGACGAGTGATCATCTAAAGAGATGTTCATTTTGGATTAGTTTTGGTGGCCTTCTCATCAATGTCCATTTTTCTCAGTCAAGTCCAAATCCACCCACTGGTATTCAACCAGTCATGCAGTACCACCAGTGCTGGCATTGTGAATGCTAGCACATGGTTCAGAGTGGAGTGAAGCACCACTGCACAGCTCAACATGCTTGGAGGAGAACACTTAGTCCTACTTTTTGCTACATCAGCTAACAGACACCTGGATTAGCTACCTTTGATGGGAGAAGAGGGAAGGGCACCCTACCCACTCAAAGAAAGTGAGGCCAATTGTGCTGCCTTGGCTGATATCAGGTTTTGATGTGAAATCAAAGTTAAAGGAAAGAGACATTTTTCCTATCAGACCGAGTCTGTAGGTTTGTTCCCGGCACTCTTTCTGCTTTGATAAACTTGTCTGTGTGTGTCCATGGCCATTGAAACATCACTGGATTCTCCTCCCACAGCACTCTCAGGGTGCAAACCATTCATTTAGTCATCAAAACTGCTCCAATTCAATGGAAATAAATGTAACGTTTCCTTATGCATGAAAGGAAAAGGACAAAATGTGCGCTCATGCGTGAAATGAAATTGAGTTGAAATGAAGTGAAATGCTTAAAGTGTCCAGTTTGAAGCGTCTGGACCGGCCCGCTCCTGCGGCTGTGAGGACTGGGCTTCATGGCTCCCTCTGGCATCTCCTAGGCTGACCTTCACTAAAGTGGATGGCTTAATGGGCTGTGAAGGACTCTAGTCTAAGATGGAAGGAAGTGAGAAAGCGTTAAGTTGGCTGTGCTGTGTATTTATCAAGAGCCATGAACCTTGAAACTGAAAGCAAGCCCACCCGCTGCAGCTTTGGGGCTTTGTCTGTGGTCTGTCTTCATAATTCTGTCTAAAATAAAATGCTTAAAATGTCCCGGTTTAAGTTAATGTAGTGGAATTAATGGAAACACGGTTTTGTGTAATGAAAACGTCATTTCTTCCAGTCCTTCTTTTTTTCCAGAGGTCTGTTTGGAATTTGAGGAATTAGTCTATGATTATAATGTTATATAATATGGCCATCTATATTTAATTTAGGACTCTAAGAAATAATGTACATCACTGTTTCCATTTATGCAGCTCACTTTACTTGAGGCACCTGAATTCGTTGGCCTTGGCTGATTCGTTGGTCGTATGCAGAAACTGTGCGTGTCGAGAATTTGAACCTTTCAGCCATGCAATATTTAAGCCCATACTGAGGTCTGACTCTGTGGTAATAATTGCACATTAATAAATTATTCAGCAGCGTTTGGAGAGGGTTCTCAGTGTCTCTTAGAGAATAGACTATTATGTACTGCCCCAATAGCCATGTATTAGCCACTGGTTTCTAATCAGCTGGATTGCCAGCATTGTGTCAGCATAATTGGACTGAACTGATAGATCTGTAACAATGCAATCAGCTCACGATTCAATTCAGTGGACAATTCAGGACTCACGGTTCAGTACACTCATGAAATGCTCCAAAAAATAAGACTGAAAACAATATTTTGAATGAATTTGGAAAATTACTGCATTGGATTCAATTGTGGCACAATTTATTCAATTTATTAAAGCTGGTATTTTGATGCAACTGAATGTATGACAAGCTGATTAGGGTTTAGATTGTGCTTATATTGTACATGGATTTCTGCTGTTAAAGAACAATACAAGTATTATAGTCTAGGTTTGTGATTTATCTCCATTCTTTTTTACTCACTATCTGGATTTTATATATTGTATGCATTTCAGATAGGCTGGAGAATTGTTCCTCACCACACTGGCAGTGAGCAGAACCGTTTTTATCTTTGACACTAAAATACAGTGACACTGATACTGGAGTCAGACTTGTCAAGGCTGTCTCTGACATAAGGATTCTCCACTGGGGGAGCAGGCTTAAGCCTTCAGCCATATGGACACTGTATTTGATCAGAAACCATACAGAATTTGCGACCGTTGAACCAATAGATCACAATTGGCAATGGTATAACAGTAGAGTACAGAGATGTTCACAAGTCCAAGTCAAGTCTCAACTCTTTGTGCTGCATTCCAAGTCAAGTCTCAAGTCTTTGAGTGAACGTTTACAAGATATGCTAATTGGCCACGTCCAGTGATTACAATTGGCTGTTGTTTATCAGGGGGCTGGACTGCATGCTCTGATCTGCCCACACCAACATGGAGGATTGTCTTAAATGATCTTAAATCTAAATATTAAATATAAAAATTATATCTCTCACTCTAAATGTGAAACTCCACAGTTGACCCCTTTCCAACGACCGCTCAAAAACCGTAATTAGCTGAAAACCGTTCATCTCAGACAAAAGGGACACCGGGGTGAGGTGAGCGGTCATCGGGTCGTTGGAAAGAGTGCGGGATATAAATAAATAATTCCATGAAATGAACATGCTTTACGAGTTATGACTCCCAAGTCACAGCACCCGAGTCAAGTCTCGAGTCATTGAGGGCAAGTCTAACGTCAAGTCTTTGTGTGACTTTAGTGCGACTTGAGTCCGAGTCTCAGACTCAAGTGCCCATCTCTGGTAGAGTATATGAAGGGCATCCAGCTTTTTTCACAAAGGTCCAGTGTAGTTTCAGGAGCTTTTGCCCTCTAATGATTGTTAGAACACCAGTAAGATGTTTTTTTACAGGCATTTGCTTCAGCCAGACATAAAACAGATGAATAATAAAACTATGGCAAATAGCTGGAGCTGGATTATATAATTACGATTAGCTCAAATAATAATGATCAGGTATTTATGTAGTAGTTGTGACAGAGTTAGTCCTATGAAGTTTGAGCAGTTACTATACACTGGTTAAGGTTCACAGGTTCTCTATAACAGATCGGTCTTTTGCGTCTGTTCAGTGTTTGAAAGTACGATATCTATAATGTTCTCAGAGAAGCCTATTATCAAGTAATTCATCGCAATGACATGAAATATTGACCACCCCTAGAACTAGGGATGCACCAATTGCAATTTTCTTGGCCGATTCCGATTACCGATTTTTGTGTAAGTGTGATCGGCTGATACCGATTTTTCCCCCCAGATAACAGGAAATTAGAGCTGCTGCAACATCGACACAAAAAAATTTGTTTCAACTTTTTTAGTGTAACGTGGTACTTCCTTTCCCTGTTTACTAGTTACTTTTATAATAATGACATGATAGTAGCAGCTCTACAGCAAGTACAAACAAAAATCTAATTTTCTTTAAATTAAAGCTTTATTTTCATAATTTTTTTTACAAATTGAAATAAATAAAATGTAATAAATACACCCCCAAATAAAGCTCAATATAATGCAAATAACAAGGCACCTTTTTGTCTTGGCAACATATGTTGACAAAATGCCACAAATTGAATAAAATTACAAGTTTATTTTGGTAAACAAAAGCATTTCTGTCTTGTTTACCACTTGCCAAGCTAATCGAGTGCTCACTCTTAACGCTTGTGCATGGGGCAGTGAGGTAGAAGCTCGGAGAGGTGTAGCAAGTGCAGAGAAACGATCTTTGATGATTTTCGCGTGAATCAATGCTTTTTCACTTCTGCTGCTTGGCATCTCCAAGATGTACAACTTTTTTTTCCTCTTTGTTCAAAGAAAAGAAATTCCAAATGGCGGACATTTCAGCATGCCTGAGGCTGCATTTACAAGAGGCGTCTTGTTGATGCTTGGCAGTAGGCGTGTCTTCTACGCTGGGAGTGAGCAGATTTGAATGGCGGGCGCTCACGTAGAAATGCCTCCGTTGAGAGTACACGTGAACGCAGCCTAAATGCGCGTGTGTCTGTGCTGCAAGTAAAGCGCATGCGCAAGATCGGTTTGAAATCGGCAATACGTGTGAGTGATCAGACCAAAAATCGGCCGTTTCCGATCACTGGCCGATCAATCGGTGCATCCCTACCTAGAACCCACATACAGACTTTTGGAGGTCAATGGGTTACAAACATGTCTGTTCTTGGCTGAGTAGTCGAGTAACCCGGTTGTTAGTTTGCCCCACAAGAAAGATCTTTGCTCCCGAATCAAAGTGTGCTCCAGCTCACGATTTCACAGCAGGGTGAAGCACAACTTCTAAAACTGGACTGGGACCAGGGCCAGGCTCGCAGCGCACCCACGGGCTGGTGAAAGGAGGCTCACTGCCCACAGGCTCGGCTGGAGCTGCGTAATAAGGGCCTCTTCAGACGCTGGTCATGCCGTGGTGCCTCTCGGTTCTCATTAAGAGACCTGTCAGTCAGCACACTGCTGGACCTGTGCATGCTGGAGTGGGAGCTTACTCCACCATCACGGCCACATAATGACGCCCCGCATCATGAAGTGGGAAGAGGAATTAATGAATTGCAAATGTCTCCAAATTAATATGTTTAAAGGGGTGCAGCCGCCGTCCATAAATCTTCCGCCTCTGTGGCAGCGAGTAATTGCACCTCTTTTGCCCCCATTATTTAAGGTCGTATGGACGTGGGGGCATGAATATGGATCAAATCACAATATGGCTGAACCTTGCACCCTCTTGACTGACAGACATGACTTGTGTATTGAAATGCTTCTCTTGACGCGTGTTTTCGTTCACTTTCAGCAGCCGTGCGCACTGCGCTTGTAATGAAGTGGCTGTTGATAGGGAGCACACTTGGTTTGGCACAACAGACTGGACACAGACTTGGAATTAATGGTTTATATGGTTTTCTTGCCTTGAAGTCACAAAATATTCAATGTGTGAAGCACAGAAGGAAGGAACTGCAAATTTAAAATTCATTAATGATCAGGGTTGGATTTAGACACCCACGGGTCTCTGAGTGTTGATGCTCCAAGGCCTCCTAACTCCCTTCTCTCACTGGAGTAATTCCCCACAATACATTCGCACACATGCACGATTTGAACATCTACAGCAACTGGTGTGTTATAATAAATCAGCTCTATTGAAATGAAATGTTCTTTTAGGGTCAGCACATGTATTTTTTTTTTTTTGCTGATCACTTAGTTTATTGCAAAAAATGTAATCTAAATGAAGAATGCATCAATACATCTGTGGAAAATCCACTCGGTGCCAACATCATGACAGATGGAGCTTAGCTAAATTTAATCGACCAGGCAGTCAAACATATTTAGCAGGCTGAATGTATTGTCAGTGTACGGCAGTGGTGTAACAGCATTCTGGTTTCACATGTTTGTGCAACTTATTACGAAAAAATGAAGCAAACGAGAGAATAGAGCGTAAGCCACTTGAGACAAAACAATAACATATACCCAACCAGTCCAAACAAACACTGCAACTCCCTTCACTGTAGACATGCATCGACTCACAGCTTTTACCTGGACTGGCCAATGAAGGCTTAAAACAGAACAGCTGGGAAATGCACAACAAGGTCTAGGAAAAGCAACAGAAAAAAAACAGTCAGTTATCCTGCACTAAAGCTTAAAAATAAAAAAAAGGTTCATGGGTCTTTATCTTACCTTTATGTGTTGATATGGATGTTTGCTTTGATATTTTCGTGATTTTAGTAAAAGAGAATTCATGAGTCACTGACTGAAGAAAGAAGAGCAACTTCTTTTCCAAATATAAGCTAAAAAACATTTTTTTAAAAATAGGTAGAAGACACTAATCTGTCTGGATCTGAAGCTGTAGCCTATTGTTAAAGCTTTATTGAGATTATGGTGAATAGAAATGTATATGAAGCTGTGATTAGAGACCTAGACATGCAGTTGACTTGTATGCTCCACCCACATGTGGTTTTTTGATAGAAAATTCAGCTTTTATAACAAGAAAACTATAATTGGCACAACCTTTAATGGTAATAGTACATTAAGTATGTGAATTCAACTGTTTCTTTTATAATCAATCTAAGGCTAATCCTATGTTGTTTACAGCCTGCTTGGTTTTGATTGTCTGCAGTGGGCTGGCATGCTTGCAATTTGAATTGGAAACTCATTGATAATATAGTGACACTAACAAAACCAATGTGTTTTAGTGTAAATATCCATATGAAGAAAACAAAAGAATAGAGCATAAGCACTTGAGACAAAACAATAACATAAACCCAACCAGCCCAACAAATACTTCAACTGCCTTCAGTGTAGACATGCATCGACGCACAGCTTTTACTTGGACTGGCCAATGAAGGCTTAAAACAGAACAGCTGGGAAACACACAACAAGGTCTAGGAAAAACAACAGAAACTCATTGTTAATATACTGACACTAAGAAAACCAATGTGGTTCAGTGTAAATATCCAGATTGTGACAAAAACTACAGTCTGCGTTCGCATTAGCTAGAACATTTTGTGGGCCAAACACAGATGGATCCGTTCTTTGGTAAAGGGACATTTGGCTGACGCCCTTATCCGGGGCAACTTACCATCATTATTAAAGGGACAGTCCCCCTGTTTAATGCTCCTCTGATTTCTCCATTTTTCAAGTCTAAAAATATACTCTCTCTTTTTATGCAAGTCTTTATTCCTTACCCAGCCGAACCGTCTGTCAGTGGATAGAATTTAAAGTCTTTATCACACTGAGAATGAACCATTCTGCAGCGGTTATGGCCCTGAAATGAGAGATCCATGCCCGAGTGATGTGATGGGAAAAGTCTCCTTTTTAAACATAAAGCAAAAGGCTGATGTTCAAGGTCTCGTTCACAATCAAGGGAACATTTTTTTTTCTTTTCTTTTCTTTTATTTACTGCAAACAAAGTCAGTAGCAGTCATTAACCTAGCCTTTGCTCTGTGTGTGTGTGTGTGTGTTTGAGAGGGAGCAAGTGAGCGAGCGAGCGAGAGCAGGAGAGAAAGGGAGAGAGAGAGAGAGAGAGTGTGTGTGTGGGGGTGTGTCTAAACAGGAATCAAGCTAATCTTTCTTTCTGCTTCTGTAGGTGATGCCCTAGTCTGGGTCGCTGCTTCCTGGAACAGAGAAGGTAAGGCTCAAGAAAACATCTTCACTCTTTCTTTCAATGGGAATAAAGTCAGTTTTACCCTGCTGAGTAAATTCTGTGATCATCTGAGGGGGGAAAATGCTGCTGTTTTGAAAAAGGAGAGAGGTTTTAGTGCTCAGTCAGTGTTTGAGGATGCTGAGATATGCTTACAGATTATACCACTCCATGCATTTTGACAGGGGAGCTAAAACAGACCCAGATATCAGCAGAACTTCAGTAGACCAGCATTGAAACTAGAGAAAAAAAACAGAAATTCTTTGTGATATTCTTGTCTTTTACTTTCTAATTGTTCATCACATCACATTTCTGGGTTTTTTGTTTTTTTTTTTGCTTTAATAATCTGTCGTCCCTTAAGCAGAACATTGCAGAAAACCCAGTCCACAGCTTTTGATGGAGCTACTGCTTATTTCAAATAGCTGTTGCTTTGTGAGGTCTTGTATTTTTCCACAGCAGGCTTGCGCGTCGAGCTTGCTGAGGGTTCCTGATGGGTCATGGCCATAGACAACAAAGTTTGTTCATCTTAACCTCCTGATAAGAAGCGAATTTGTTGGTGCAGCATTGCTGGGTTTAGGAAGCTGTGGGGACGGGAGCTGGCTGGTAGGCTTGGCGAGAGGATCAGCGAGGAAAGGAAATGACTTTCTGTGTTTGCCACTGAGCTCTTGTGTGAATTTTAAGATGTGTTTCAGGAAAGCGCTTAGGATCCGGGCCCTCGGAACTGGTGTCAGCTCCTGCTGCCAGGCTTGTGTCAGCATTAAGCTCGCGCTACTTAATACATACATCACAAGCTCTAATACATCATAGGTCTAGCTCATCAGCACTGCGAGCTCTTAGATCATGAGCTGGGGAGAACTCGGCCTCATTAAAATGGATGGAACAGAACATGTTTGTTTCTGCACCCAGAGAAAAAGCTACAGAGAGTAATGAAAGATGCAAGCAGAATAAATTCTAAGTGCTTCTTCTAAATCTAGAGACCCCCCCCACCTTTTTTCTCGCTCTGTCTCACTCACTCTTTTCTCTCCATCTCCAGTCCTGAGAACTGTCCATCTGAGACTGAGGTGTGTTTTCAAAAAGAAAACAAGTATTAATCAGAGAGCAAGTCAACATGCTTTTAATAACAGTTTGATTTTTATTATTATTTGAGTTATGCTTGGGGATGAGGATTGAAGCCAGAAAAGTGTATTGTCTTCTTTAAGGCTTTCATAATTAAAATAGATCTTCATTTATGACCAAGCTTATGCCATTTATTTTACCTTCACACTGAATAGCCAATGGGAAGACTGCATTTAATAGATTTTAGGTTCTTAAACTAGTCTCTTACAGTCAGAAACAGAGTCTGATGGACACTTAATTGATGGATTCTGTCTTCATTTTTGTTGTATCCCACTGTTCTTTCAGTTATATCGTATTTTTTTTTATTGTTTGGCCTGATTAATTGATGATTGATTAAAACAAATCTGCAAAGTTTTGATTTAATCTGTAATGGGGATAAAACGATCATAATCTTTCGTACCTAAATCCACTTTAGAACGAAAAATGTTCAGCTTTTATGGCTGTTTTGTTTTATTAGCTTTTTTTCAAACCTCACATTGTGGGCTTGAAACACCCAATTACATTTCAAGCTAAAGATTGTGAATGATACAGATACTCCGTAGGTACAGCCTAGTTTTCTTCATGTTTACTGATCCGGCTGTGGCACGGAGATGAGTTTCTGTCTCTTTCACTGTTGCTGCTGTGCCCATATGTGCAGGGTACTTGGTCTCAGTGGGGGTGGGAGGGGTTTTTGGCAGCCCTTCGAACTCTGTTTGTGTGTGGTGAATGACCTGACAGCACTTCCAGGTTCCCTGTGTGACCCTTTTCCCATCGCTTTTTTTTTATTTTTTTTTTATCGCCTCTGGAGGAAATCCAGCATGGCTTCTCTGAGCTGAAGCAGAAAAAAATGATGGTTCTTCTGGGTTTATACACATTTCACAATTTTCCCATTGCTTCACTCTGCCCACAATCAAATGGGGAGGAAGGTGTGCAGAACATCTGGGCGTCTGGGTGTGTATGAGAGTGTATGTGTGTGTGTTGTTTGGTATCAAGAAGCTTGCGAGTGAAAAGCGATAAACCCTCGCTGTGTTGCCTTGATGCTGTCCTTTTAATTGTGATGATTTTGCGTGGGTGGCGAGATGCAGCATTTGTGTGGATTCGAAATCACCTGGTATATTAGAACCGAATGCCGTTTCTCTAAGCTGTGGCTGGACAGGGTGTTTATCAGCTCCTTTGTTAATATTAAGCAAAGAATTAGTCATCAGTGTAATTTTTTTGTTTTTTTGAATGGCATTTCTACAGAGTGCTCTTTGCGTGTGTTGGAAAAGACTAAAGCATCTAATTTGACTTTGACTACCGCCAGTCAGTTCAATTAGTCGTGCTGGTATCACTATTTCTGTTTTTCTTTCCTTCTCAGCAGAAACAATAGTCCGGGATTGAACGTCAGCAGGTTAAAAATAGCACCGTGGTGTTTTGCATGGATCTCTCTTCCATCAGGGATGTGCTTGATGGGAGTCCATTTGTAGCACACACAGTCTGAGCAGTGTGGTCTATAACACTTAACTGTGCCTGGGCTTCATGATTCGCAAAGATCTGACCTGTAATAGTACTCCTGGACCTTAATGTTGCTGGAGTAATGGTGTGGGCTTTGGTCGGTCAGATTTATTTTGTGTGCAGATGGGTTTCAGTGATGAAAGATGTGAATTTGTCAGTGCTGGTGTATAAGTGTGATCTCGTGTGTATGTGTATGAGATGTCTTCATGTAAAAAAACAAACTTTGTTATTTTTAATCATAATAACCTTAGATTTTGCGAACATTTCGTCAAGAATAAACCAATTGAAATGATCCAAAAGTGCTTGGATATACTGTAA
>JBBPCW010000106.1:30449529-30460909 GCA_037974425.1 Phenacogrammus interruptus
TTTTTTTTTTTAAACACAGTGAGGCCTACTTGATCCAAAGTTCTTTTCTGATTTTAAAATGGAAAGTAATGCTCTGCTGTATGATCTAGGTATTGTCTCTGACCTTATTAGAAGCTGCTAGACTTTAAAAGCAAGCTGTGGTTTGGGAATGATCATGAATAATAAATTATACACATAATTAATAGATGCACACGAATAGACTTGTATTTACATGCATATGTGTTGTGTAGTCTCGGGCCTTCCTGTCGGAGCATTACCGGGAGCAGAACGTGGAGCTGCTGAGGCTGTTGAAGCGGTTGGGTCAGCCTCTGCCTACCTGGCTCAGAGATGAACTACACAACTCCAGCTGGAGCTGACACCCAGTCAGGTCACAAGTAGAACCACAGCTAGAAGCCTGCTCTGAGAAAGCGGCCCCCCTGTGTGACTCTGGAGGAGAAAGGACAGCTGCCCCACCCCCCCAGCCAGCCTCCGCGGTCTGCAGACATCCAGCCAAGAGGAGTGGAACCCAGGGCCCAGGATTTTGAGGCTTTGAATCAGAGCGAAAGTGGACCTCATCAATGAGGTTTTTGAGGAGGACTGTATACATTTATTTAATTGCCAAAACAAGGATATTGGAGCTGAAGAGCGGCATTGTGCTAATGGGCATGGGAGCTCATTACTTGCATTGTGGGAAACTGTGTTTCACAATGTGTTATGAATGACTGTGGACGGGTGCCATCTCTTACTAAACGAGGCTTATGCACAGATTCTCGCGAGGGTCGAAACTCTTGGCTAAGTGGCTACGAAGGAATTTGCTGGCCTAATAGGAAATTCTTAATGGGTGTTTTTAACTCTGCCAAACTGAAGTATTTGAAAAATTGTTGCTTAAGATAACCTGACATTTGCGGACACAAAATCGACTCAAAAAATAAGTCAGGAATTAGTTTAGACTGTTTCATGACCAACTTCATATAATACTCCGACATTCCAAACGTGGCACTTTCCAACACCTTTTCAAATCAGCTTCCCTAGATGAGTCCGACTGTTTAAGTTCAACATTGTCTTTTGGAAACTGTACTGGAATTTTGTGCATGGCACTGAGCGTGGTGTTTGCAAGGCTGACGCATCACAAACAGGTATATGACCTACTACTCAATCAGACAGTGGAAGTGCCTACAGAGAAGAGCGTGTAAGCCATGCTGACGACTGGCTCGGACTGGTTGGAGCGTTTAAGTGCGAATAAGTTGGGCAGCAGCGTTTCTAAGCCGAAAGATCCAACATGACTGTGCCAAACTGAAGTTCTAATGGGATTTTGAAAGAGAAATCTGCCAAAAATGAAACCTACATTGTGCTTCAGTGACATTTCGCTGTTGAGGGAGCCAGATCATGTGTGTGTGGTTGTGTATGTGCGTTTAAGTGAAAGTTAGTCGCAGTGGCTCAACTGTATTTCAGCTCACACTAGTATGATCTGTTGTCTTGTCAAACTTGAAATCAGGTTGAAAAAAAAAAAAAAACACCTACAAATAAAGGCACAACATGGGAGCTGGACATCTTGAGTTTCCTTTTTCTCACAAGGTGAGCGAGAGGAAATGTGTTATCTCTATTCTTGCACCCTGCTTCATCAGATAGGAGAAAGAGTGGAGGAGAGAGGGGAGTTTGATTAATCACCATGCTGAAACAACTCGTCCTCCATTTCAGAGCCCCGGAGCCCCGGTGGACATCAGCAGCAAATGCAGCCTTTAAATAAGACTGCTCTGTTCCTCCGGGAGCCACCAGAGACCGTGTGCTGTTTGCTGATAGGTAGATGGAGGGGAGTGTGTGTGCGTGTCTGGAAGAGTGAGCGAGTGCAAAGCGTTCAGTATAAACAGTCCTCTTGAACACAGATAAAGAAGAAAGAATACAGTTGTATAGGAATGCAGTAAAGGAGCGCATTGAATGATTTGAGGCCTTCAGGGCAAGAGTGGACCAAGTCCAGTTTCTATCGTTTTGAGAAATCGGTCAGTGAAAATCTAAGTTGCGTGGCAAATCAAAATACGGTGGTACTATGTAACAAACATGTTCAATAGAAAGCTAACATAAGCAGCAATAATGTAAATGAAATTATGTAGTTTCTTATGGATGGTATGGATTTTGAAAGAGCTGATGCCCAAAAAAAGTGGACTTGGTCCACTTTTCCTCTCAAGGGCTCATTTGTGAGACAGGATGGGCAATATGAGGACATCCTTATGATAAATTACATCTGAATGTGCTTTGTTTGTGTATATCCATACTTTGAGCAAACAGAGGGCCTGCTAAATAACAGGATGTCAGTCAGAACATTTAATGCCATTATATTTTATTTTTCCCAATTAATGGTTGGAGTTTTGTCATATTGCCCACCCTTAACTGCAGGCACTCCTCAGTAAATATATGAACATATTTAATACATCTTAAATTGGTACACAGTACATATGAATTCATTACATTGGTATTCATGTCTATACTTAGTGTTCAGAAGCTTCATCCTTTTGTTCAATTGTAGCCTAAACTACCAAACAATTCAAGAGCAAAGACCTTTAAATTGAGTCATTTGTATTACAGTAAAAAAACTAACCTGATTAAGCTGCTTCATCCATGGAGGTTTTCCCAAACTTCAGTTCTTCACTCAACTCTCTGAAGCTATGACTGAACACTTTATTCTGCTCTCACTGCTGCTTATCATCATGAACTGAATACCAGGCAAATAAACCAAAGGAGCCTCATTGATAAAGCTACAGTTGAAGCTTCTATAGGAACATTCAGTGCATATAGGAAAGAATCACTTTTCACATTTTGTTGCTTTGCAGCCTGAAATAAACACCTACAAAATTCCCAAACTACTTAACATCCATGTGAAAGACAGCAACACAGAGATGGATAAAAGACCCCCCTCCCCATATCAATATTTGTGGGACCGTTATTAATTACTGCCTTGAGTCTGTTGGGATACTTCTGTACCAATGTTGCACATCTAGACTGTACAATACTTAGTAAACTGTTTAAGCTTAGTTCAATTGGATGGTGAGCACTAATGGACTGCAATCTTAATCTTTTCAAAGATTTTCAATAAGGTTTAAGTCTGAGTTCTGAATAGGTCACGCAGGGACATTCACTTTTTTCTCTTTTAGCCACTGTGTGGTAATTTTGCTTGTGCGCTTTGGGTCATTGTCGTTTTGGAAGGTGAACCTTCTCCTTATCGACAACTTTCTGGCAGAGGACAGCAGGTTTTCCCTCAAGAATTTGATGGTATTTTGCACGTTATACATTTTGCAGAGAAAAAAAAACACAACAGGATGCTGCCACCACCATGCTTTAAGTGTGATGTTCTTTAGGTGATGTGGGGTACTGGCTTTTTGCCTCATGTACCATTTGGCGTTGATCTGGAAGGTCTCTTCTGACCATAACTTTTTCCACATTTACATGTGATTGAGTTTAAAAGTATTTTTTAGGAGAGGGTGATACTTTATCCATCTCAGTGATTTTTTTTATATTTCCTTTTTTTAAAAAACCCGTTGCAATCATGTCTTTCACATCGATGTTACAAGTTGAGAAAATACAGCTGGAAAAATAGTTTTGTGTGTCATTTCAGGTTTGAGTCATTAAGTTGTAGATGTTCACCTAGAGCAATAAAACACTTGGCACATGCTGAAATGGTCTTTTTATTAAATACTTCCAAGATCAAGTTTCAATAATAACAAAGCTATGATGAAGATCTACTAACGTTCGACAAACACTTGATAGTTGTCAATTGATGATTTTATTAAATGTATGATCATGCAAAATCCAGCATCCATGTTTTAACTCCGAGTATATACGTAGCCCAATAGTATACCATTACAATGCAATAGTTTTACTCTGAATGAGGGGAGCATTCCAAGCTGAGACTTTTTGTTTAATTTTTTTTTTTGCTTTTTAAATGTGGTACATCACCTGTTTATAATCCCCAATGGAGTGGTTTTTCATTTCAGAGATTCAACTATAATAGATTTTTCCCCATTTTAAATCAAGTAAACACAGACAGTTGGAAAAAAAAAAAAAGATTTACCAAGAAAAAGTAGACATGCATATTCATCCTTTTATTTAAGCTGCATATTAGGACTTCCCTCTTATTGGGTAGATCCTGGCCCAGGGTTCATTCCTAGCGTTAGGGGGAGGATTCTGCTTTAGAAATCTAAGTAGCCTATCAGTTTAGTGCGTCTGCTTTTTTCAGGGAGTTTATTTCCCCCAATTCCCTTCAGTTTCTACGGAGCTCTTGGATGGATTAAAAAACAATAATAAAAAACGTAACTCTGACTCGACCAGGCAAGGCAGTGATTCCCCAAAGCGCAAAAAAACAAGGAAAAAGAAAAAGAAAGAAAGAAAGAAAGAAAAAAAAAAACAGGACAGGCTTAAAACAGCACGTCCGACGACGTCACTAAGAGGGCTTTGTGATGAAGGTGACGCACACATACACACTCACACGTGCAGAGTTACAGTGCTGATATGTACCAAAGCCCAACACTCAATGAGAGATGTGTGAAAACTACGTGTATTTACAGACTGTTTTTAAAAAAAAATTATATTCCACAGAAGGGTTGATATCTATATTTCTCATTTTATTTCTCCACTTTCCTGAACACTTTAAAGTACTTTTCCACTATTCAGATTTGATGTCTACCCTTCTCGACAAAACTGAAACAGGCTAATTGTGCTGTAACAAGAACCATTAGCTTAATCCAAAAATAACCAGTGCCTTAAACCCTGTATTTCTTCCGATAAACGTGTGACGTAAAGAACCCATGTCGATTTCATGTACAGTGAGGAGGCTGACCCTCCCGCTCCGCGTTAATGATGGACTGAAATGTGTGTACTACACAGCACTAACGAGTGAGTGTACAAACTCATCACCAATGTGAACCACAAGTACAACACCTTTAGGACAGGGTGATTCAGACAAGACCACCATGAGTAGAACAGCCACAGACTTTTCACAGTTCCGATAAGAACGTGTACGCATGGGAGGATCTGGATGTGTGTGTCGACTATTGTTCTAAATATGAGGAAGCAGTGTGTGATCTCATCTGAGGAGAATGTTTTTTATACCCCGATACACTTAATTTGCCTATTTGGGACTTTAGGCACTATTTTGAGCGTCTGGAACAACAATTGTCTCCAATCTCTTTGCACTTGTGCTATGTAGCTAGAATTTCTATCATCTCACAATGGCAGGCAGTTGGTGACTATCACTACCATGAATTCTGAATTGGAAATGGGTTTCGAGAGGCAGGCTGATCGCGTGTTTATTTCTACCTTTGTAAAGACGTCAAACGGAAGGGCCTCTATGACTACCAGTAGTTTAATGAGCTATTCAGACTGCGTGGTCTGTCGGTTCGGGCTATCAAACACTCTCTGGTGAGCAGCCAGAGCGGCCTACCTAAGGTACTAGAATAGTGTGGCGTGTTTAAATTTAATAACAAGTCCATACAAACGCACGCACACAAACACACACACAAAACAGAGCCACTTGAAAAATCGTTTCCCACACCCAGGAGGTGAACCTTATTTCACTTGATCTCATTTAAATATATATATTTATAGAACTTTACATGTATATTAAGTTTAACTTAAAAAAAAAAGCCTTAAAATTAGTCTTAAAAATTTAAATCGCTTAACACAAAATACTTTGTCTGATACAGCCTTAGTCAAAAAGAAAAAAAACAGAACAAAAAAAAAAACAAAATAAGAGTTCCACATAAACACAGAATACTAAAACCCAGAACAACTCAAACCTTCCCACTGACCTTGGTTTAAAATAAAATTTAAAAAAATGCACACAGAAACACTCCTTTAAAAGCCTAAAGACTACACTTTGGTGCTTCTTGATATGAAGTACTCCTGTACTCTCCCGATTTTTTTAAATGACACTCTTTCTGATTACTTGACACATTCCCTTAATTCTCTAAACATGTTGTATCCAAAAACTACAAAGTGTACAAGATGGAGGATTAAGATTACGCCCTTTCAAACTTTACCAGTTTAGGGCAAGAGTCTTATTATTATTTTTTTTTTTGTAGTGACCCTACCCTCCCGACCCCCAATCCGTTTTAATTTCATAAATGCTTTTCAAACTTGATTGTAGCTTCTGTTTTTTTGTTTTTTGTTTTTTACAATATACAGTATATTTATGAATTCATAGATCAGTACTTACAACACCTTCTAGACATCTTTAACGGGCAAAAAAGATGGTTCCATTGGAAAGGACTAGACAACGCCCCCATGTGGGCGTCAGATGCATGCACCGTCCCATGGGTGGGGCCGCAGCCGCGGCCGGCTCCTATTGGTCAAAGGTTAAACAGGATAGGTGGTGTTGACAGTTGGACTGGATGTTATCAGATTTCTTCAATGGCATGTTCTGTAGCGTGCTGTCATCCAGCCGGCCTCTATGTGCCCATCCGGCCACAAAGAAGAAACACTCCCATCACTCAAGAATCCAGGCAACCTGGAAAAAGAGAAGAGTTACTTTCGGGGGCACAAAGGAGTAAAAGTCTAAAAAAGAATTTGAAGCTGACCGTTTTACTGTTGATATTGCACTACTGTCTACACAGAATGATTGAAATAATTCACGTGAATTATTTCTGCAGCTAAATAAAACTGTATCAGTACACTCTAGTCGTGTACCTGCCTTTGCTGTTCAGGGTTCACTGTAAGGGTGCAGCTGGTGCTCCTGAACAGTGGAAATGCACGTTGAGCCACTTCAAGTCTCGGCGGTGCCACACACGCGTCTCCTCGGACTGGCAGCTGCGAGGATGGCCCTGGCTGTCAATGTACTGCGTCAGTCGGATGTACGCAATGCAGGCTGCATCTTCTCCAATCAGGTGAACGTGGGGGTTCAGGATGGTAGTGTGCACTGGCTTGTTGTTCTTACTTAACACTGAAACAAGCAGCATCATACAGTGTAGGGATTATTCTATAAGCCTTTAGGCAATTCTACTGAATGAAGTATTGTCTGTTACACTGACTTACAGTTTTCAAAGTAAAATTTGTGGAAATCCATCCCTTCCACCAGGTTACCCAGAGCTTCAGGCTCGAATGAAGTCAGCCCAGGGTCACAGATTCTCCTGAAACACAGGTGAACCAGCATCAAAAACCTTGCAAACCCTATGAGATTTTATATTAAGGGAAAAAAGGGAAAACACTCCCTGTCCCAACAATACAACACTAATCAAGAGAAGTACAAACTAAATATTAATACATACTACTAATACTACTATCCGTACTACTACAAATAATCATCCTTTTAGCTGCATAAGCACAGAACATACCATTAAAACATGTTTAAATATACTATGCCAGATTGTCTTGATATTTTCTTAATATAATTCACGATATGTCATTCATATATTCTCTTAGGGGTCATTTTCCTGGACAGAGATTAAACCTATATCTGTTTCTAACTGGGGATTCTTCACAGAAAGGAAATTTTATCCCAGGTCTAAGTTTAATCCCTGTGCGGAAAGCCAACTCTGAAAGTGTTCGTGCCAGTCTTACGTGTAAGCTTCAAAGTCTCCGTTGTTCACAGCTTCGATCAGTTGCTCTGTGATCTTGATAATCTCTTGCTTACGAGCTACGGCGCAGAAAAAAGAAGAGGAAAGAGATGGGGGGGTAGAGGAAGACGTGAAATGATGGGGGGTGGAGGAATGGATTAATGAAAGCAGAAAAAATATATATGATTAGGAACGAGTGATTTACAGTCAATACCTGAAGAAAGTAACCAGAACATTTCTCAGGATGAAGGAAGCAGAACACTGATGCTTCATCCTCTAACACAATACACGTTTTTTGTCAGTATGTGTTTTTTTATACATCAAGCTAAAAATAGCCCATACTTTGTAGGAAAACAAGCAAAAACATAGGGTGACCTACAATGTTGGGGCTGACAGATTGGCCATGACTTTGCAATGTGTGGTTTCACTGCTTTACATTGAAATTGCAATTACATATAGATGTGGGACACATGTATAATCCTACATATTTGTGTGTGTGTGTGTGTGTGTGTGTGTGTGTGTGTGTCTACACCTGTGCACATACCATCCATGTATCTCAAATGGCTTTGCACCAATCCTGCCTAATCAAATCTCAGAATATTTGCAATTAATTAAGAGCTTTGACTGCATCCTCCTTAACATCACACAGTTCCTTCTTTAGCACACTTTGAAAACTGTGTTTGTGTTGCTCTGTGTGTGTGTGTGTGTGTGTGTGTGTGTGTGTGTGTGTCCTGAACTAGCCAAAGCACTTACACTGGGCTGTGGCCCCACTTGCTGCAGATGCAGACACACTGCTGCCCCCCTGAGACGTGGCATGAGGAACAGACTGAGCACACTCTAACTCTGGGCACGAGGCGTGTCCTGAACTGTTCCACGCCATGCGCTTTATGTCATGCACCACAGCTGCAACACATAACATGCACCACAATGCCCCTCTGGTGACATCACGTGATGAAACATGCAAAGGACCCAAGAAACACAAGCTGCGTGGTACAGCATTCAGCCTCAGCTAGTCTTTATCCTACACAGCAGCTGCACATTACAAACTAGGTTTTAGGAGTAAAATGAATAGATGAGAAATGAAGATTAAAAGGACTCATAAGTGAAAACAGACAATAAACATGAAGGTAAGAGAGACAGGGTGGCAGTTTGGATAATAGTTTTCAACGACTCTTCTTAAAGGAACGTTCTTGCCAAAAAAATGCTTAGGTAGTTAAGTAATCTCAGACGAAATGGTTGTGTGATTTCTGACAATGTATGACAGTTTTTTATCTATAAAAATGGAGAAACGTAAAGAAAACATTCAAGAGTGTTGCTTCTTTTGTTACTTGTTAGCTACATTGGCTGCGTTGCTCCAGTGCAAAATTAAAGAAGCAAATTTTAGAGACTGAACATGTCTGATAACTGCCATGTGGGACAACTTTGTATGTAAGTACATTAGCTAGAAAAGGGGAATGATGAAAGGAAAGACATTTAAGATGAAGCTGGTAGATGGATACTGTGCATTGCTGCATAATCTTTGCCTTTTTCCCACGACTAGACATTAAAAATAAGCTTCTTTATAGCTATGTAGTAAAGCCACAAAAAAGACAACCACTATACATGGTCAAACAAAATACTTCTCAAATAATCTGTTTCTTAAAAAAAAAATAATAATAATAAAACAAAAAAGTTAAGACTTAAAGTAAAAGTGGTACGGTTTAACATAAGAAGTCTCTGAAGGACAGCTGGACAGTTTCATTAACAAGAGCAGTGACACACAGCAAAAGGCAGAATGACAACCATGAAGACAAGCACGTTAAGGTGCCGCCCTGTGGCAAAAACACATGCCAGGAAGCTACACACAGCAATACATCTGGCTGCAAAGGGTGCTGAGGGGTGCAAACAGCCTGGAGGCAGAAAAGCTCAGGTTTCTGAGTACAAGTCTAAACTCTGTAAACAAAAAAAAATGAAAGGCTAGGAGGCTAGCTAAGGGCTAGAAAGGATTATTCACACGCGATAAGGAAGTAAAAAATAAAGGGAAACAACCACACAGGTTCAAAAGATCACCGGAGATGCATGGAGCCTAAAAAGTCTTTGGGGCGGTTAAACAATATATGATGTCAGTGATGAGTTAAAAACAAGAATGGGCATGATTATATAACTACAGGTAACAAAACTCAGTATTTATATCTCATTAACTATTATTAACATGGAATCCATATTGTGTATTAGCTTTTTAGATGTTAAAGTTGCATCTAAATGTCTAAAATAAATACACTAAATCACTAAATAAACCAAACACAAGTACCCAAGGTATAGGAAAACACTTCTCAGGCCAGCTGCAAAATACAATAAACTTCATTACCTATTATTGTTTTTTGTTTTACTGATAAAATATTTTCCTCAGTTGAACTTTCAAATAGAATTTGCAGGTATTAAAAGCGATACTTAAGAGTGAGATATGTAAAGGCCATGACGCTTAGGAAATTAGAGGAAAGTGTGAGCAGCTTCTGAACTGGTTTTAGGGGAGAGCGGCCACATACGTGCTAAGTGATTGGAAGATACTTCACACAATGAAGAGGAGGGGGTGAAGCCTGGAGAGGGGTGGGAGTGGTCGAGACTTTCAGTAGGAGCGAGTTTAGGGGAGGTAAAGGGAGTCAGTGGGGAGCGGAGAATTGTGGGTTGACTTACTGGCTGGCGATGCCTGTGGCGAGGCCACCAGAGCGGGCGGCTCGTCTCCGGCACTGCACTGACTCATCACCGCACTGTCACTGCTGGCCCCCTGAGCACTCTCCACTGGCACGGCCCCAAGACCCAGCGCAACACACACCACCGGAAGAAAAACACACACATACACACACACAAAGCTAGCCTCTCATGTCCGGCTCCGGCCAAAACACACTAACGCTGCTTTTGGCAGTGATGAAGCTAGTCTGTCAATATTAGATTAGCATTAAGTTCATATGAGGCCGCTGGAAGAGGATGTGTTTGGATAAAATGGCTCAATTAATTCAGCCTCGGCCAGATGAAAACACAGGCACGGTCTAAGTAGTCCATGGGACTCCATTATAAACACATCTATGCATCTGTGCCCAGCTCTCTAGCAGTGTGAGTTGGCATTGGTGAAATAGCAGCGTCTCACTGGCCATGGCATGATGCCGCGGTGCCGGCAATCACTGCACTCCGACGCAGCAGTGAACTCTGTGAAAAAGCCTCCTCTCTAATTTCCCGTCCTCATCACCTGACAAGCACAGCTTAGGCGACTGGGCAGATAAACCGCTATTCATTAGAGCCAGACTATCAGAATATCAAAATATCAGTTGGCTGAGAATTCTCAATAGCAGTATTACGGTCCCACTCATTTACTGGTGTAGAAGAAATTCCTGTTGATAAAGCAATGATAATTTGTTTGAAGAGAAAAAACAAAACATAAAAATATGGAGATTTTCAGGGAGGACCCAACCCCCAAATATTTATCAAATGAGTTAAAATGTTGGTTATTTAAGAAATGTGAAAACTGCCAATGATTAACATTCGTATCAATAGTAGCTGTTTGATTATTTCTTTTTCATATTACATTATCTCAGTAGACATTAAGAGAATTTCAGCTCCTCAATGGGGTGAAACTGTTTATTCGTGTAAAAGGTAACTAAGGAGAGGAAAGGAGGGAAGAATGCCACAGAACTGCATTTGTGAGGTCTCATAAAGAACCAAAGGGCACTTTAAAACATTCTAAAGAAAGTTCACAGCACACCAACTAACATGGAACAGCACGGTTTATATACTCCATCTATTTTTCACAACAAACACCACACACACACACACACACACACACACACACACACACACACACACACACACACACACACACACACACA
>JBBPCW010000106.1:30463946-30475664 GCA_037974425.1 Phenacogrammus interruptus
AATGTAACACATGCATATTAGCCATCTTGTTTAAAAAAGGTGACAATAATGACAGATCAGATTGTATGTACTTCTGCAGAATGAGTGAACAAATGAAAATACATCAAATTAGGAAGAGAACAGCAGAACATAAAAGGTTACAGGAAGCCAAACATCATGCTAACAAAAACATATAATGGGTATTGAGGGCAAAAAAACAAACCAGGGAATGAAAAATGGGGCATCTACAGGACACTAGGCATGATTGCAGGGGGTGTTGAAAGCAGATTTAAGTACCATTGGTGTAGAGGAGGCTGAGTTGCTCTCCTTCAGGGCACTCACTACGGCACTCACTACACTGTTTTTAGTGTTGTTTGTCTGGGGCTGCAGCAGAGAGGAGACATAACATTGTTCCGATTCAGATACAGAAAGTAACCGGGGACATGGCGGACATTCAACAAGCATCTTATGAGAGGTCACTGTTAACAAATTAAGCCTTTAAACTTAAACCTGAGTCGACAATTACTACCAAATGCACTTGGTAGTACAGGTCCTTTACAGGAAAAAATAAGCAGGGTGCTTACTAACCAAGAGATTCCATTTCAGAAAGAACAATCAACGTTTTGTTGAATAAAACACTATACTTTAGACATAATAAGTTGCATAAAACACTATAGAACCCTTTGTTTTGTCCACAAGTCTGTTAATTCATTAGAGTTCACTCACCATTAACATTTATATAAGACTCAACAAATAACAGGGCTTTTGCCAATAACCTGCAGCTTTAATACATTGTTCAAAACACTGTATTGCAAACTATTGCAATTGTCTGAATCAGCATGTCTGTCTTTCCAGACTTTCCAGAATCTGTTAAAACTGATCCAGGTCTCTAAATACTATAAGTTTAAAGTATTAAAGTATTACTAAGAAACACAAATGTACAGTTAGAACAGGAGAAGAAGAGAAGAACGTGTGAAAAGTTACATTAAGTGCAAAGGAGAAAGAGAGAAAAAAAAGACAGCGCTTAAGGTCTTACCTTGACTCCATCTGTTTTTTTGTTGAGTAAACTTTTGCAAGCTGAAAACAATGCAGAAAGTCTGAATTAGTATAAATGTATATACGTATGAAAACCCGTGATCGTAAAAAAAAAAAAAAAAAGGGAGACCAATGCAGGCCCTTTCCTTGGTCCTTGTGGATTATAGTACAGTATCTCTTATGATTTCATATATATAGGCTTCTAAAAAGGTCTCTTGTCCTAATTATAACAAATAATTAACATGATTGAACTTTAAATTTCATTAGGAGACGAAGATATGTTCGCATATTAAAATTTGAAATCATAACAGCCAATCAAACATCGCTGAACTTCAAATTTTATTAATAAGTTCACAGGCTTCTAGGAGTCATCCATTTCATGCCAATTCTAGAACAGAAAGAGAAAATGAAATTGTACTCCATTTGAGACTACAAGCATAATGAAGGAAAATCACAGCTAATGTATGCCATTGATTTCCTTTAAATACAACCTTAATTTCCTGCCGGTCTGATTTAGAGGTCTGGAAGCAGTGTAGGTGAGTGAACCTCAATACACTGCAGATTACCTTCCCTGCTAATGACGAGCCTTGAGTGGGGCTTGAGCAAATCTATACAGCAGTGACCCTTTCAACAACACACTCACAAACACCGTCAAAAGCGTCACGCTCCGTAGCCCCATTAGGTTCCTTACCTTCCATAAACAAGTGGAAAGGAAGGATGATATGGGGAGAAAGATTGAGAGAGAAAAACAGCAATCAGCAGTGTTGCAGAGAGGAAGAAAGATGGAGCTGGAAGGTGGAAGTCATCGCTTGTTTTGCAAGCCCACTGGTGTTACATGCTGCACTCAAGATGATGTGATAGATGCCAGTGGTGGGTGCAGTCTATCATACAGCCAGCCATGCAGTGAGAAGGTAAAACTACAAGTCTCGCTAATAAGTGTTGTATTGTAAATTCAGCAGCCCTCTGTGTTTAATAAGATGTTAAGAGAACGTGAGCCATGTCTGAAAAAACTGCATTCCTCCTTTCCTTCCCCCGATTCCGTGGAGAATGGACTGATAAGCTATTTAGGTCGAAAGCTGGGTTGCTTTCATACTTCACATTTCTCTTTAACATAAGATGAGGATGGAATATCGTATTCAGACAAGGCTCAAAAAAAAAAAAATCTTCACAACTACCTTCCTTGTGCCAATATGTATCTCAAAGTCATCCAGAAAGCAAAATGCTGGAATCTCTATGAAATTTGTCACATCACTTTACAGATTAAACACAGTTCCAAAAGCTCAAAAAAGACACAAGGAGAGCATTCTGAAGTACGTTGAAAGGCAGTTATTCTGAACGAAAGCTGTCATATTACAATGATATTACTGGACCATTTGCAAGCAAACCAACAGAAAACAGCAAATGGCTATTTCACTTAGTGTATCCTAATTAGGGCAAACCCCCAGACATGCTTGAAAGGTCTATTAGTCAGCAAATTTTATCCTAAAGTATGTCTGCAATTAGTCTAAACTGTTGATAATGTGAAAAAGCTTAAGAAGAGGGAGAGACAGATGAGAAAGCTTCAAGCTGTGTCCTTACTGGTCGAACATTTAACTAGCAGATCTCAAACTGATCCTCAGTGACCCTCAGATGCTCCATAAGTCCCAATAAATAAGGATAAAGCAAAAGTGGACCATATGGTGGTCCCGGAAGACCAGCTTGAGAACCACTGATCTAAACACATAACCTACTGTCTGCAATGAGATGATATTGTATATATATATCAACACTTACTGGTTATGGTTGAGACATGGTGGACAGAGTTCTGACAAGATAGCTCCAAAGTAATTAATGTCAATCACCACTACTGGAAGAGTGCAGCTAATTATTCTGAGTAAGTCTTACATCATGCAGACGGTACAATAGGCTTGTCTTTACTGTGAGAAAATGCACCGAAACTACAACAAAATGTAGAACTCTCATGACCAATTTCAGCATCAAGATGTGCTTAAACTGTTTAAAGCAAACTTTTATTCTGAGACTTTCAAACACCATCGGCACCCAAGGTTTTGGGTGTCTGGCACCTGCACGCTATCCAATGTCTCTCAGGAACGAACAGCATCGTCTGTCTGGCCTCCAGCGGGCCTTTTTTCACGCCGACCACCTGGTGCGCTGGAGCCCAGCGCCACTCTACACCGGGTCTGACGGTTGGCAGCAAGCCAACCCCGCTCCTGCCAGCCCATGTGGCGCACACCCCCACACTCTCAACAAGAAGGGGTACAGGTTGCAGGGAGAAGGAAGGGGCTATGGTCGCTAAGGCTCAGGATCGTGCAGGTCTGCTTTGGCATGGGATGAGCGACCGCAGTCTAGAACTCTGATCTCAACCTCCAGAACACCAAAAACCATTTTCTCTCTTCTAAGGCCTGACTAGTATCATATACACACCAGATTGCAGTGTGGTCACAATCAAACATATTTGTTTTAGCTAAACAATGATTTTAGTGTCAGATTTGCTAAAAAAAAAAAAAAAAGAGTAGTTTTTCCACATTCTTCAGTAGTATATCACAGCATAGTAGGTACAACTTCCAAGAATTCTTAGTGGTTTTGGGGTTTTTGTGTTTTTTTTTTGTTGTTGTTAATGGGCTCTTATTTAAGTCAAGAAATACTGGTGCACTACTGGCATCCCCAATGCTGGGAATACTGTGGGACATCAGCTCATATTAAAACAAGCACAATAGTGCAGCGCTCTAAACTGTGATAAAAAAGAGAAACGGGACCAGAGTTCCACATTCCCAGCTAAAGCAGACCCTATTTTAAAGCTCTTTTAGATAATAAAAGAAGAAAAAATGAGCAAAGAAAAGTTTAAATACATAACCAGAGGTATAGATAAAAAAAAAGAGAGAGAGAGAGAGATAATTCCTATCAAAGCAGAAGAAGAGACATTCGCTGCTCTTCCCGCCATGCAGACAGATAATGCATGCTGGCTGGTGCTGGGGTGTCTGGCAACAGTGATCGTTAAAATGAATGCAGTGCAGTGATATTGATCAGGCTCTTTCGCCTGGAGCCTTGGCGTTCAAATTCAAGTCAGAGAAAAAAAGAGGGGGCCATTGAAAGAAGGAATGGGAAGTCCTTCTAGTCGCATATAAAGAGAGGCCAATGCATGCTAGCAGGGAGAAAAATATTGACTGAAAGCTAAAGAAGGCTAAAATCGTCAGATACATCTTGGTGAAATTTGCATAGAATGCATATGATGAAAATTCACCAGGTTGCACACTCGTCTTATACAAAGCCGGGAAGTCTTCCTTTCTGAACCAACTCGAGCATTGATCATTCATGAAAGGGAGAGTGTGTGTGCGGTGATGGCAGGCATGGCAGGCTTCCATTGGCTGCATGCTCACTGGGTGGAGTAAAGGGAGAAGTCAGGATAGTGGGGTCATAGAGGACAGGGCTCGCTGGGCCCCCCCGGTGGTGAGTTGAGGAGATGCACTCTCACATACCTTCCTGTGCAAGCGCGGCAGTGCTGGTGGTGGGAGCAGCAGGGCTGGTATGCTGCCGGCCCACTATTGGACAGAGAGGCGTTCAGTTGGAAGGAGTTACAAAAAAAATTGTAACCCCCTGAGAGAAAGTAGCCTACGACTTTCTCTGTGCAACGTTAAAAATAAATTCAAGCTTGTATAATACTTAAGGTTTTTTTTGTAAATGGCAATAAAATGAAAACTATGCAGGAAATACAGTCCGTTATGTTATCAAGACCAGCACCTGTCTTGAACAAAGTTCAAAAAAGACCAAAAAGAAGTAATGAGGACATTGAACGTTTTCCAGCTACACATATTGGAACACATATTAAATCAAGGAAAGGAATGTAGACAGTGCTGTAAGAGGGGTGTGTGGCTGAGCAAAAGGAATACAATTTAAGATGAGCACATTCAGTCTGTGTTGCAATCTAGAAACATGAACCAAAACACAATCAAGCAATATTAGCCCACAGGCTCATAGATTCTGACCTTACAGTTCCACATGTACAGCTCAAAATAAATCACGGTTATTAACATTTCTACTGCAGGACAGCTAAGAGAGATACAGTGGCTTTGTCCAGGGCGTTGAGATCCTACCTGATCAAGAGCAGACAAAAGACAGAGACCTACCTGAAAAATTTCTGGAAACCAGCATAGTGGTAAGGATAGCTCCCTGAATGAAAAGAGATGAAGAAAGAGTCAGACAGACTGTGATGGGTAATGCTTAAAAAGAAATTACATTAGAACCAATTATTTCATTAAATAATGTATTGTATGAGATTATTCCTTCATTCATCCATCCATTCATTTTCTGTAACCGCTTAATCCTTACGATGGTTCCTAGAGTCTATCCCAGGAGACAGGGGCTCACCCTGGGCAGGGAACCAGCCCACAGCAGGGCACGCGCACACACACACACGCGTGCACACGCACACCATTCACCTACTCACTCACTCTACAGTCAACTTAAAATCTCCAATTCACCTTTTAGCCTTTGGCCTGTGGGGAGAAATAGGAGCTCCCGGAGGAAACCCTCGGCAACACAAAGAGAACATGCAAATTCTGCACCCACTATGCCACTGTGGGCCCTTTAATTCAGCTATATGTGTCTCAATACCGAAGTATGAAGCAACATCATAATATGTTTCCCCTTCATGATAATTCCTGCTGCATGCTGTAATGAACAAATATGATATTAATGTACTAAAATACTCGCCTACTTAATTGTTCATGACATTTACGATTAGCTGTGGGAAAAACTACCCAAGCGATTACATGAAAGATCAAGCAATGTGTCATCTTGCTTTTTTCAAAAATGACCACAGCTACAATCTACGCAGCTTCATTTCCCCAATTAGCAACAAGTTTACAATGTTTGGTAAGACGTTCTTCTCTGTGTGTTCTGAGACTATGCATAATGAACTGGTCAAAGATAGTGAAATTAAGATGACAGAGCCTTATTACCGGTTTACTCTCTTTAACTGGAATGCCAGCCTTCATTCTCAACCCTCCAGTTGGAGTGGAGTTGTGGTGAAATTAGTCCGGTGTCTACTCTTTAATGTGGTAAATTTTTTCTCAACTTGCAGGAGGAAGTGGAAGAGAACAAAACCAAAGTAGACAACCAAACAAATCTTTTGAAACAGCGGTACCTTCAGTTTTCTCCGAGCATTGAACTTGCGCAGGCACTCTACAGTCTCCTGACGATGCATCATGGACGCCACTGTTGACCGTTGCTGAACACAGAAATTGGGAAAGAAGGAAAAAATGATGCATTATACTAACACACATTCAGTTTGGAGATCCTAAGGGCAGACTACACTAAATCAGGCTGAAGGACACTAAAAGGATCAAGCCACCCTGAACCTTCTTTCTGATGGTTAGTGGATATAGTGAGCTAAGGTGGCTAGACTGCAAATGTATTAAAACTCCAAAAGCATCTGAGGCGCTGCTGAGTTTTTAATGGATTTCTGCAGCCCGGGGCTTGTGGGAATTGTAGTTCTTGGCAGCAATTACTTACGCAGACCCATGGGTGCTTGAGGGCCTGCTCAGCAGTGATCCTCTTGGCTGGGTTGATGGTCAGCATCTGGTTGATGAGGTTCTTAGCCTCGGGGGTGACTGTGTCCCACTCAGGCGAAGGAAACTGGAGGGAATCAGGGATAATCAGTGCTAGATATGTAATCTATATGCACAAGAGTAAATGCCTTAAATGCTTTTCACACAGACAAACAGACACACAAGGCATAGCTTAAGCAAGAGCCTAATCAAATAAGGGGTAAGGGAAGCGAAGGGTCACGCTGTGTCATTGCATTTCTTTTCCACATCAACAATTGGCCACGCTGTGGCCACGGATGGTGTTCTAATCATGTTCCCTCAGCATATTAGCACTTCATGGCCTCACAAGTTATTAGCTGGAGGAAACAGAGATACCAATTAGCCTGTTTAACTTGTGTTGAATGCACATTCTCATCTCTATCAGACACCTCTATCAGAGCTTTTCCAGGAAACAGATTTAAGAAATCCAGCCGTCACCCTAAGAAACAGATTTGCTTTTACGGTCTGCATTAAAATAAAAGCACATGCGTAAGTACACACATTTTTCACAGATAGTGGGTTTTGATCATGAACAAGCACAACAAACACAACCACACACAGATACATTCACACCCACAAGATGCAGCCAGCTCTGTGCGGTAAGTCATCTCTCTGCAATGCGTCAGGGAAGGCATGACAGGATCAATAGCAACACCACAGCTCTCAATTGCACCCAATCAAAAATTAAGCAGCAAGCCCATCAGACCACTTGGCCCCAGCTGCAACAAACCATGACAGGTAGATTCTGAATGATCTGAAAAGAGTTTAATTCAAGGGCATGGTGCCTAATTCAAGACGGTACGCTTGAAACATTTCCAGAATGCAAGTTTCTGCCTCTCTCTGTGTTGCATTCATTCTCACAATGTTGTGCTGGGGGAAAAAAGTGACCGGCTTATGAAGAGATCTCATAGCGCACTCTTTGACTATGCAATGAGATAAGAATTTCAGACCGGCTTCACTGAACTTAAGCAATAGTGGAGACTTCAAGCTGGAGAGCAACTCTTCATGGGTTGCGTGCTCTGGGAACATACTCTACTCACATCATAAGCTCCAGCCTTGATCTGCTGGTACAGCTTGTGCTGATCTTCATCCCAGAACGGAGGATACCCCACTAGCAGAATATAGAGGATCACACCTGAGAGAGAGACAGAGAGAGAGAGAGACAGAGAGATTAAAACAGAATCTGAGCTCTCTTCACAATCCCATTGCACAAGATGCTGTAAAAAATAAAAGATTAGATTAGACGGTGTCAACACACTGGCCCCTGACCAGCATGTGAGCAAAGAACTCACCACAGGCCCAAATGTCCACAGGTTTGCCATAGGGGTCCTTCCTCAGGACCTCTGGAGATAGGTAGCCGGGAGTGCCCGCAAAACCTGTCCAAAAAATCAAGTGAGTGACCCATAGTTCATATCAGTGCATGTCTCTGAAATAATGCATATTTACAGGTTTTACATAGTTGAGTGAAACCCAAGAAACTATAATGATTACATTTATACAACATTATTTAATTTATACAGACAAAATCTCAAAATAACTAATGTAATGGATACCAAACTATTCTATAGTCAAAAGGAAGGTCAGACAAGAAGGTCTGTGCTTGGGGAGCTTGACAGCTTAGGCAGGCAGAAATGTTAACAAATGATGCCAAGACACAGAGCTTGTGCTTAAACCTGTCTGGTAGATTCTACACATGTATATCTCTTAATACCGTGTGCAGTGTTACCTTTACCCAAGTAATCATGGATTAGCAACTGATTAAAATGATCATTAAGGCATAAGCAGAGATCCTGCTGCCTTTAAAAAATACAGTAAAACTATACTGTACAGCATAATGCTTGTTTGTATGGGCGCGGTTTAGAGGCTGCCTGTCTTGTGAGGCAGTACTGCTCTTTACTGACTCAAATCAGCCCCACAAACAAGGTCAGCCCCCACATAGCGAGAAGCCAAAAGGCCCGCCTTTCTAAGGCAGGCAAGGATTCTGAGGAATCAGCGCTCCACCTTAGGAGGGTAGGATGATCTGGATGCAATACTACCTGAAATGAGCCTTTGCCTTGTACTTCACATTACTCATCAATCATCTTGGCCAATAATCCACATTTAAATGTCCACTTTAAGATTTGAGAAGCGTGTTCGACATTTCTGCATGCCTGCATGTGTGTCTGCCCAGCAACCAGCAGGGGGCCACAGGGCCTGAGAGAGGTTTGCTTCAGTGTATCGAGATTAGATTTTCCACATAAACTGGAACATCTTTCACAGTATTAAGGATTTGGCCTGAAATCCAACGAAAACATGCTCGAAGCCTGCTTTTCTGTCCAAGTGAAAAGGGCACACTTTTTAGACGGACTCTTTCAGTAGCCCATAATAACTCATCATTGCTGTGAATAATTCATTTAAACTCTACAGTGCCCAATTACATTTAGGACGCAGGATAAATTTGGGAGAAAGCTTTAAAAAAGACTACAGAGTGATTGAGAGGGCATGTGCAATAATAGACACTATTTCTCTTACCAAACCAGGCCTGTTGGTCTCCTTGTACCTCAATGGCGAGGCCAAAGTCAGCCAGCTTCACTGCCGCTCCCTTCATCTTACTGGCCAACAGCAGGTTTTCAGGCTGCACACACACACACACACACACACACACACACACACACACACACACACACACACACGGTCGCTTTATATAGTAACAAACCCACACTGTTATCTGTAATAAACAAACACTTATCAAGCAGAAAAACCTGATCAATCTAAAGACAAAACTAGTAGGAGTTTTAAAATGCACCCACCTCTAGCCTTAATATAATGTTACCATATTCCACTGCAGCAGTTTTATTAAAAACACATTTTACTAAATCAGTAAACCCTGTCTTGACTCAAAGCTTTTTGCTTTCCTATTTAAAAATGTATACAATGAAAAGATACTAATGTGCCTCTTTCCCCATGGAAAGTAAATATAGGTGTTTTTTAAAAACTCAAGGTATTGAATTAAAACCATTGCTGAACTGTTGTTAGGTACATTTATATAGTGTGTACCTTTGTAACCAAAACAGAATCTGTACAGTTCCCTTTTTCTGCCTGAGTAAACATATCTGACAATTCTGACAAAATCAGTATTGCTAACATCATTTTCACATTACTGAGGGACTAGATGCATTCTGCGTGCTTCTCAAGAGATTAAAAAACGGTTATGCTCTTATTATAACACGGATTTGCAACTGACGGATAAACTTTAGTCTAAATGAATGCTGGAAGACGGATTTCATCACACTCATGAAAAGAGGTGTGGTAAAGTAAGAGCCTGAAGCAGAGGAGTGACCAGGTGATCAGGAAAAACAGCTCAGAGAGTTCAAGAGGTCAGAAATGCACACAATGCAGCGTCTCAGTTTTACTGATGGTTTCATTTTGTGTAAATACATACATTTATGCAAAAAGCGATCCTTCAGACTGCCTGAATGAAAAATGTGTTGCTAAATTGAGAGATCTTATGGCTCCCACAAAACCTGCTGCTAGGTGCTTGAGCGCGTGTGAATGCGGGTTCTTATTAGTCAGCATGTTGGGGAAAATCTTTCACATTCCTACCCAAGGCGAAATAAGGGCTTGTAGTCATAAAACGAGCTACTTGCCTCATGCCCTCCCTTTTAGAGTGGGTGGAAATTCTGCAGTGGTGAGTCGTAAAAAATAAATGGAGGAGAGAGCGAGGAAAACAGGGCTCTCTAAAGTGGAGGGGAAAAAAAAAAAATTCACAGCTCAGTCATCACCTGGGCCTCTTAATGCCACTAGCCTTTACTTCCTTTCTGCCAGCAGTCAAACAGTGTCTAATGTTTTATAGACACGACCGAGCTCGATTCAACAGAGCCTGCATGCTTTGGTCTCCTGCAAATACAGATTCTCACAGTCACCTCTTTAATACCAGTTATTCTGAGGATGAACCATTATAGTTTAAGCACTTCAGAACTAACCCAGTTTCAGCAGCTTCTACACACACACACACACACACACTCGCATTCTACTTCAATGTAGAAAAAAAATACGTTGAAATTCATAGCTTATGAGATTGCTGGTTTGGTTTAGAAGGAAATTCAATGATGACTGTTTCTACTCAGCTAATGAAGAATAATATTCATTAACACTGTATTAACGACTGCATACGAGTAACTATTGGATATACATTGAATCCCCAATCTCTCTCAGTAACATCAGCAACAGTTGTCGCATGCCTTCCATCACCATAGCAACGAGAAGGGCACCTCTCTGCCACTCAGCATTGGTCTCACACACGCTGGTCATGGGCTGTGTGTGTGTACCTGACGTAAGCACTGCAGTGTGTGTGTGTGTGTGTGTGTGTGTGTGTATGTGAGAGTGAGAGAGAGAGAGAGAGAGAGAGAGAGAGAGAGAGAGAGAGAGAGAGAGAGAGAGACAGTGAAAGATCAAAGGATTTTGGGGCTTTTTTGCCACAAGGCTGAGGTAACCATTCTTCTCTGTGCAGATATAAATGACACAGCACAATCACGCAGTGCCACTGCTGAACCGCTGTAGAGCTAAGAGCCAAAACGCTGACCGCCGAAGTGCCCACGGGCTTGACTAATCGACAAGAGTTCCAGTTTACATTTCAACCCCTCGCCCACGTAATAAAGGCCTTCAGAGGATGGCAGGGCAAACAGAGGAGCGCTCGCTCAGATGAAAATAATCCTCTTATTTTGTCAATCCATTGCGCAGGTAAGTAACTCTGATGTTATGAGTTTAGTGGTCAAAAAAAAAAAAAAAAAAATCCAAAGCATTAGCAAAAATAATGAAAATGTTGACGTCTCTTGAAGCAGCATTTTGCAATTGGAATGAAAGCACATGGGTGAAATACATATGAAGTACTGAGTGTGTGTGCGCGCGCACAAGTGTGAGTGAATGTGACGCAGGGCATCACCATGGACACACTCTGAGGCAGCCTAGTTGTGGTTGAGTGTGGTTGTCGTGGAGACCGGCAGTAGCTCACCTTGAGGTCTCTGTGCACAATGTCATGCTGGTGAATATGATTGACACTCTCCAGGATCTGATTGATGCACTGACTGTGAGAGAGAGAGAGAGAGAGAGAGAGAGAGAGAGAGAGAGAGAGAGAGAGAGA
>JBBPCW010000106.1:30491081-30506396 GCA_037974425.1 Phenacogrammus interruptus
TGTGTGTGTGTGTGTGTGTGTGTGTGTGTGTGTGTGTGTGTGTGTGTGTGTGTGAGAGAGAGAGAGTCTGAGAGAGATAGAAAGAAAAAGAGAGAAAGGAGAGAGAGAGCAAGAGAGAGAGAAAGGAGAGAGAGAGAGAGAGAGAGAGAGAGAGAAAGAAGAGAGAGAGAGAGAGAAAGCGAGAAAGAGAGAAAGAAGAGAGAGTGAGAGAGAGTGAGAAAGGAGAGCAAGCGAAAGAGAGAGAAAGGGTGAAAGATGGAGAGAATTAAAGAGAGAGTGAGAAAGAGAGAGCGAGAGAAAGAAAGAGAGGTAATAATAAACATGAGAAAATAAGGCAGATGCACAGACAGACATGTGTGTATTCATATTAATTCTAAATATTTCAACTTGGTGCAGCAGAGCAGCAGCCCACTGCATCAGAATCCTCTCTCAGCCACTGGTCCATGGCTGCAACATAGACTAACCCAGCTCACAAAGACTCCAACGCTCTGTGTTCTGTATGTTGTTGTAAACTTGCCCACTTTGTGTCACCCACATTTTAACACTACACACACACACAAACATGCATGCGTGCACAACACAGCCACAGAAACAGCCACACACAAAAGCATACACTAACAGAGGTGCTACATAGACCAAGAGGCCAGAAAGAAAAAACTACACTAGTTATTTCAGTACTGATCTAACTATGCAACTGTAATTAAATCACTCTATCCAAAGTGACATAAAAACAAAAAGATAATAAAATAAACCATGCACATGATGTATACATATTTTTACACTATGTGTACTAAATGAATACATGAATCACACTTCCAATCCAGAAAAAGACTTTTCTTTTTTTTTTTTTAAAGTAAGAGGTGACAAGCTATTTAGCACATTCATTATTCTGCAACGTTTTGGCACCATTCAAATGCAGTGTGAGTGCACTTCCCTGCCTCTCTCTTTTTCATTCATAAACCTAAAAGGCAGCGAGCCAATGTAAAAATAATAAACTGCAGATTGCATGTTTGGTGCAAAAAGAAAAACTAAATAATCATAATAATTCTGGCCAACTACAAATCACATATCCCTAAAACTATGTGTTACCACATACTGGTAACTACCAATGACCAATGAATTAATTGCTTCATTAAACAATGGTGATTCATCATTAGGTACATTTAAAGGCAACGGGTTTATCAAAATGAAAAGTTTAATCAAGCAATCGTGACAGGCCAAGGTAAAAGAGATGGCTGAAAAGAAACAGGATAGCGAGAGAGAGGCTGTTTGCCTGTGCCAGGAGAGAGCACTGTATTAGCTGACATTTCATAAACATCAGAGCACAGCATGCACTAAGAGATGGGCCAAAGTGTTTACTAAGTGTTACTGGAGGCCCGGGGTGATTTATACAGCCCTGTAGACAAAACACACACACACACACACACACATATATATATATATACACATACTCAACCAACAGTAAAGGCCAATGTCAAATAAGCACAACAGAGAACTCAGCCAATATTTATACAGAAGGGGGGTTGAGGTGTTAGGGAGGGCGTGTCATACATGTGTGGATTAGCGATGACAAACACTTCAGCAATAGTCATAAAATCCTCCGAGGAAAGGCTCGCCCTGGATGCCACGATCCTGACAGCCACCCACATTCTTTACTTTAATATTGACCTTACTTTTACTTTAAACATCATTAATAGGTGTCATCATTAGTTATTGTGCTCTTTCGTGTCTCAGGTAAACTAACATGCTAAACAAACTGACTACTCTACTGAAAGTCAGTACTCTCCAAGTCCGGGCCTGTGTGTCAGGGCGTGTGCGCAAGTCTTGCAGGATTGGGCTTAGCTTAAGTCAGTCATAAGAGCAGTCAGTGACACAATAACACCCAGACAGCCTCCCAACCACTTTCAGCTTTATCCAGATCGCGGCACCCAGACTGAAAGGAGGGCCATTGTCAGCATTTTTTACAGGGGTATGAGATTTCAGCCGTAGTTTCAAACCATTCCTGTTCACTTTTCCTGCAAGTCTACTGTCAGCAGAACATGAAGTGTGTGTGTGTGTGTGCCTGACTTATTTTAGTCCACAGTTCTGTGCTCTTATTCAGGGCTGTTGGTTAAACCATGGCATTGATTAAGCCTGAACCTGACCCCGTTTCATTAAAACTGAATTAGGGCTCATATTATGCTGCCTTTTATGAACTGCAATTGGCCGGCCACACCTTGCATTTGCATTTTATTGCAGCCTACGTCTTCAGAGGGCAATTAAAAGGAGAGTTTGCATGCCAGTCAACATTTCGTCAGATAAAGCAGACTAGGTTTCCTGACTCATTCCATGACGACTCACTACAGTCAAAAACAGCTTGGCATTGTTTATTTCATGTTTCTCCCTATGCTGATCCTTCTGTTTCCATTCACCGTCTCTACATTTTTCGATTTATGCCTTCTGCTCGTCTCCGTTGCTGTTTCTCTGTCTCTAGGAGGCTGTTTGGAGCAGCTGCCAGAGTGGCCCATTCCCACCTCCCCACTCCCACTCAGGTGAGTAATCACATTGTTCTGGCTTCCAAACCTCTGGCTCGGGTCCAGCTCCTAAAGACTCCCATCCACTGCTGTTCAACTCCCGGTCCAGTCCCCTCCCCTCACTTTTATAAGCACAGCGGGCGGAGAATTGAGCAAACCCAATTTCAGTTGGAAAACGCCAACCTGATTTCACAATATCTTGATTTTAATCCGGTTATCAGATCAAAAGATAAGCAATGGATAAGAGCAGGCCTGTAGTGAGAAACCGAGAAGCAACGAGAGAAAGAAAGAGAAATGGAGCGAGTCTGAGGAGGAAGGGTGGGGAGGAAAGGAGCAATCAATATCGCGTTCCACAAAAAGGCACGGTATGGAGTCACGTAGAACAAAGTGTTCAAAAGAGGCGCAGTGGAAACATGCATAGCTCTCGTTTCAAAGGGACGGTCATGGATAGAGACTGGAATAAAGCCATTCCACTTCCCAGTGTTAAGGCATGTTCTTATCAGTCCGTAGCCTTGTTCTATTAGCACCTCTCCCCTTGACATATGCGAGTGGAAACGAGAGGGAACA
The DNA here is from genome assembly GCA_037974425.1 of Phenacogrammus interruptus. Classification (NCBI taxonomy): domain Eukaryota; kingdom Metazoa; phylum Chordata; class Actinopteri; order Characiformes; family Alestidae; genus Phenacogrammus; species Phenacogrammus interruptus. Next base: position 30,494,162 of record JBBPCW010000106.1, read on the forward strand.
AAAGCAGCCAGTTATCCCAGAACCGTGTGTGTAAAATGACTGACTAATACTTTCTATGAACATCATTACAGGAAACTAATCAACTGGAAGGACGGTTCAGGCTATCTGGATACATTCCTACCAGTAACTCCATATTCTGATTATGTAATTTGCATGGAGCTTATAAGACTGAACACCAGTATGCTGTAGAACCATCATATGGATTTACCAAACTGTAGATGTGTAATAAGCCCCAAAACAGCAAACCAAATGGCAGTTATTTGCTCTTACATTGTATAAGGTTGGAGTAACTAAAAACTCACATTTGCACATTTCCTTTATAACAGCAGCATGATACAAACAACTCGGAGATATTTGAATGGCTCTCTTGCTAACAAAAATGTCTGCCTCAGCGTCCATAATATATTACATAAATTGGCTTAGTCTAGTGAAAATAGCAGCACTCCCAGAGCAGTGAAAGCAGCAGGGCTGCAGCAAAAGGCTAACCTAATGAAGGAGTCTGAGAAAGTGTACAGCCAGGGTGAGATGCATACAGGATAAGTGACAGTGATCTTAATGGGCCCCGATGTCAAAATGGGTTTGGATGCTTCTGGTCAGATTGCTGTGATGCAGAGGAGAATGCTGTAGGGCAGGCTGACTCACTCAGGACAGGCCAACTCCTGAGATGTGCCTGCTTCGCCAGCCTTTTTCTATTGTAAGTAGAACCACAAATAGAGGGATCTGTTCAAGGCCCCTAAAACAGAACACTCCTTCATTCAGGCTCACTATTGCCCTGAAAAGGCAGCCCACCATCAACTGGTTGTTTGGAACACAGGGATTGGATCAGGATGGCCACAAAAAGTGTTCATTTTCTGAGCAAATTGGTCAAAATCATACTAGGCTCATATTTGTAATTTTAAAACAAACGTTTTGTTGCACACTGACAAATTTCTGAAAACATGACAACCACGGATAGTGAATTAGTAGTAGACGCTTATATCATCACTGATATGTCTCTTTAACGGTGAGAGTTTAAGTTGACAATCAACACATTCAATTTTATTTCAGTGTTAGGAATAGTATGTAGCTTGTACACTGGAATAACAACAAAACAACAGAGCATTATTTTTTTATTAAGAACTAAGGCATCACTGCTACGAGACCAAAGCATGATAACTAGCTGCTTAAGCACCTCAAGCTCAATGCTGCATCAGGGCCCGCGTCAACTCAGTAATACTCTACTTCGAGTACTACAAAGGACCCAACGGCTCCTTTAACCCACTTCTGTCTTATGCAATAACTGATATACGGGACATAAAGTTCCATCTAAATAATTCATGTGTCTTGGAGGATAAAGCATGCATGGATAGATGAAGAAACAAGTGCAAAACAAGAGAGTCTGCAATGGGTTTCCCCAGGGTCTTAACCAGATACAATTAAATAAGTGGATTAACCTCAATACAAAGCAATCCCCCACGCAAATAAAGAGAGAGGGCAAGATGGATACATAGATGAGAGAGCAAAACAGAGCTGGGAAAACGACCTTTCACAGACAATTAGACTAAAGAAACACGCTGAACGGTGACACGCAATTACTAGCTTTGGTAGTAAGGTAATGGAGAAGGAAGTCAATATAAGGTATTCTGTTAAGCCTCAGGAAGCAACCAACAATGTGAGTCACCCTGCCATTCATACACTATTAAACCATCTCTGAAGTGCCAGTGGAGCCTGCAAGGGCCATTTGGAGAGCATTTAAGTCACTGCAGGGTACCGCACACCTGACAGACCTTCTGGTCCACTGTATAGCCAACCATCTTCACCCCCTCTGCCAGCAAAGATAATGAATTGGGTGGAAGGGGCTGCACAGACAGCTGGCTCTATTACGAGCGAGCATAACAATAAAGACACAGGAAGCCATCCTCACACCCAGGCTAACACACAATGGGGGAAGAGCTGCAATCAAATGGAAATTCGCTTCTGTAAACATCACAGGCATTTATATTTATTGGAGACATAGCTCGAGCAAAAATAATGAGCCTGCACATCCCTGTTCGTCTCTGAATGTGTCTAAATTCTGAGTGGTAGGTGTAGAGGAAGGCTGGGTAACAGTAAGCTTCTATCCATCTCACGTGTGGCTCCTGTTCAGCACCATAGTGCACATCAGGGCACCGAAGCAGGGGGGGATGGGGACTTGGGATTAGGAGAGATTTTTCCAGGAAAGACATTTGTTGACTAATTAGTTAGTTCCTTTGGTCTTTTTTTTTTTCTTTCTCCCTCCATTTCCCCTGGAATCCAGCTATCTGCTACCAGCTCAACTAGTCTTGTCCTCCTCATCTACACCAGCCAATCAGAAACAGTGCCAGGAAAATGGTTGCCTAGCTACTGCAACAAGCTCTGGGTCAAAGCCTCCAATCACTGGGCCATTATAGTCACACACTACATCTGAGATGCTTTTCAGCTCAACCTTTTAATGTCTGTGAAGACAGGCAAAAAAGGGAGAGAAAGGGGGGAAAAAAGCACTCCATAAATCACTGTTTGGGGAGATATTCAGAGCATTTATCTAAACCCCACGTACACACAAACTGCACAAAAAGCAGTGAATGTGGGTCTGCAGCAGGAAAAGACCATCCAAACCATATCAGACAGGCACTGGATGGATTGAATCGAGGGTTAAACCAAGCAGGTACGTCCAAAACGGTCCTGGGCAGCCATGCAGTTTCCCCATATGACTGACCAGGGCTTTTGGTCATGCCCTCTCGCTCAGCTAACAGGATGGCTGCAGCGTGGCCCACTCCAGCAGGCCTTAATTGGGCCGGCTGCTGAAGAAAAGCATCTCTTCAACGACTGAGGCCGAGTCCCAAATGAGGCCCTTACGCACTGTACAAAGAACTACTTGTGCCATTAACTGAATGAAAAATCCCTGTTCAACACAAAGCACAGGGAGTGAAAAGAGTGTGTATTTAAGAAGCCAGTCCCTTTCTTACACACCGACACAATGACTAATGGACGTAGCCAAAAGTGCTGAGGCAGGAGCAATTAGGTCTCATTTGACAGGCCGTGACACCACGAGTCACAACTGCATAAGACTTTCATATTTCATTAAAAATAATTAGATGATTAAATATGATTTATGTCTATGGCAGTTGGATCACTCACTTAGCGGCGATGAACAATATTAGTATTTGATGGGCTTGTAATTAATCACTATGAAACACTGTACATAATAACCAAAGAGGCCTCAAAACAGCTTCAACCACTGAGGCTTCTCATAATGTTGAGTGCTCTGTAATGTATTGCTGATCTAATGTAACCTCCTCACTACACCATCACATCTTCAAGCTTGAGGGCAAATCAGCTCTTCTTGAGTAAATACAGAAGTAGGCAGAAGGGAAGCCACAAAAAAAAAAGACTTTACAGTTGTAAATATACATGGTTTTAGAGGCATACTTTAGACACATTGAACTTATTTCTAGGGATTAAAAACATTCAACAATTCAGAGGCACTAGCTGGTATTCTTGCCCAACATCTACATAATCAAAAGCAGATTATTTCCCAAGAGAGTGCAATGTTTGCACCTCTGTAACATCAACAAAGCAGGCTTTACAACACACGAACTCAGTCAGGCAACACAAACTCAATTCTCTTAAAACCTCCAAATGAATCAAATTCCAAATTTATGGTGCATTCCATTTGTTGCATCGAAAAACTAATTTTTCACCTCAGCCTCCCTGCCAAAACCGTGCCAGGGCACAGCTGGGAGGCCTGCAACACCAGGAGCCGCGCAGGAGAGTCAGCTGCCCCGTTCTAAAGAGCACAGAGCACTCTCCTCTATTAACGACATGTAATCCCAGGAGACAGCAAACACACTAGATCTTCTGCCTCATCCTCCCACAATGTACATAGTAATAAAATGTGTGGGGGGTGGGGGTTCATTTCTCCATGCGGGGCAGCTGAACGGGGTGATGTCTTTTGAGGTGACCAGAGTGGACCGTGGACGTACCACAGCACAGCCTTACCTCTGGCAGACAGTTTCTTTGTGTTGATAATTTTAGCAGCATATTCCTGGCCTGTGGACTTCTTCACGCACCTGCGCACCACGGAGAAGGCACCCCTGTGAAACAAGATAACATACTGTGTGTCACATACAGTGCAGGCTGAATTTCTCAGGAAAACAAAACAAAAACACAAAGATAAGGATGCCATCTGACAAGTAAGGGCACAGAGGGGCAGGTCAGTCACCCCTGACATGAAGGACCTTTAGGAAGGAGCCACCAGGCAGGTTTTACCTTCTGCACAAAGAGCTGCTCTAACATGCACTACATGTGATATGACTACAAAATGTATATTTATTATGACTTTTTTTTGTATTTTATGAATTTCAGTATTGGAAAGCAACTAAAGTCCAAGGCTTACACAAATGTCAACATCTGCTTGTCTGAGAAAAAAGTGAGATTCTCAGAAAAGGCGTAACCATTCTCTTCCACACACACACTCGCAAACACACACAGCTCCTTAAACCCCACCTTAGAAAAAGAAAGCCCATAAAAGAAGAATATAGAGAAGTAATTCATTGTGTTCTCGCTCCTCGTTTGAAAAGCTAACAGGCCTTAGCCTCCAGTCCATGACTCCAGTGCATGATAAAAACCTTTTTTTTAATTATTATTAATATTGATATAGTGCTGCTTCCTACGCCACAGCAAGCGAGAAGAGAGAAGAGTGCTCGTAAATGAGGCAGAGTGATGGGAAACGAACGTAAAACAAAGTAGCGATACATCAAGGAGAAAAATGTATACAAGTATAACAAGCCCGTTCCTCGAGTGAAAGATGTAAACAGTGAACAATAAACACTGTGCTAAAGTGTGGATCCCAGAACAGAGCCGGACCGATCCCTCCCGAGCCCGGTCCGCAGAGCCCCGCTGCGCCTCTCGGGCAGGCTGTGCGCCCTTTCCCCGCTGTCAGCGCCTCGAATTGCGGTATTACAGGGAGAAAGGGGCGAAGTTGTGCGGAAGGAGCATAAGTGCCAGACCCACTTACTTTCCGAGCTCCTCGTAGAGCTGGTACTCGTCCGTGAACCTAGTGGAGGTGGCGATTGTGGCCATGTTCCGCAGGGAGGAGGGGCAGCTCCGGACGCTTCAGTGACTGCTCTGCTCGGGTTCGGGGAGAAGAGCCTCCGAATCTCATGTGTTCCAGAGAGAAAGGCTGGTGGAGAGAGGGAGAGAGAGAGACGGAAAGACAGAAGGGGAGGGAAGAGAGAGAGAGAGAGAGAGGGGAGGAGGGAGCCAGGGGGCGGAGGGAAAATATCCCCAACTAACGCGAGAGTTCACTACAAACCCAGCCAAGTCATGATTACGCGCGAGAGCTTCAGGATCCTGCGTAATAATAACACTAACAATAATAATAATAACAACAACAACAACAAATACTAACAACACGTGCACTCATATATGTTTTATTATTATTATTATTTTTTAAACTAATAATAATTATTATCATTATTATTAATAATTATATGAATATTATTACTATTATTATATAAGAATTTTATTATTATTATATTATTATTATTATAGTAGTAGTAGTAATAGTATGGTATAATAATAAAAATAATAATAGTACTAACAAAACACGTAAATTCACACACACACACACACACACACACACACACAGACACATATATGAGACAGAGAGAGAGAGAGAGAGAGAGAGAGAGAGAAAGAGATGAGTATAATACATTATTATTACGAGCATTATTATTAGTAGTGTTATAATATTAGTATTAACATTATAATATTACCACAAGTATTTGTTCCAGAATTGTGTACTGAGATAAACTCTGCTGACTTGTTAAAGGGGCTTTTTTAAGTTGTACTAAAATAATATGGCAAAACAGAATCCACACACATTATAAAATGCAATAAGTAAAGTAAAATTATGTGAAGTAGAGAAATGGGTCTCCACATATGAGGCCAATTCATTTGTGTCTGCAAAAATGTGTGTGTTTTTAAGATACATTGTTCTATGGCTAAAATACATATCCAGAAATGTAATTATTGTATATATGATATACATATCTCTCTGTGCTGCATGAGACATGCATAATCATCAGTCTGTAACCATCTCTTACACTTCTTTTTGCTGATTCTTTTTATCTGTAATGAAACTGGTGAATATGAGATCTCACGCTACATGGTCATGTGGTGTGTTGTGAGAACAGACAGGCAGGAAGCCATTCTGTGGTAAATTTATCGTCTAACAACACCAACGTTTTGGTTAATCTACGTCCCGCTCTTGAGTCGAAGAGAAAAACACTTTATTCTCATGAAAAGACCTGCCACTGTTATGTTTTACATTTTGTTAAGTTGGATTAATCAGTTAACCCAACATATTTAGGCTTTCTTGGTTTGCCCCCCCCCCCCCACCCCACCCCAAACACTGGCTAATAAACTGGATTTTCTTTTGCCACTGAACCTGTGTGAATTCTGGGCCACACTCTGCATTTTCTTACCTCTGCTATGACTGGATAATCTTGGAACATGTCGTGCTCACTCTGTAAATGCTTCTGTCATCGCACGAGTGTGTGTTCGCAGCCTAATTCAGTGATACAAAAGAGAAAGCCTGGTGTATGTTCAAAGAGGCATTAAACTGACATACAAAGTGTAGCATGCAAACTTTCTGAGATAGGGCTGTTGCCACAAAGTGGTAACGTTTATATTGGCTGTTAAGTGTCACTTCTAGAAGTAGATTCCCTTACATGGTGTTCAGTGTGGAGCAGCCTGGGAATGGTTAGTGCCCTTTCTCATCGCCAGCTGGTTAGTGGTCTTTGCTTAATCTCTCCTTTACTGGCAATCTCACAAGCTATGAAAAAAATAGAATCTCAAATTCTGGCCTTTTGTTCTTGTTATTAATAGCCTTGCACAAACAATGTCAACACGTTTATTCCCCTTTTCAGGACAAATTCAGTACACAGTAATACTTCAGTGTGGGGCCCAAGTCTGTTATATTCATAATTCGTAGGTGCACATGCTTATTTTTAGTTGCAGTATTAGTATTACTCAGAAAATAGTAATTCCTTACTAAAATATTTATGAACATTGACATTTTTCCTTTACAAAATGCATTACCGGACCATCTTATTGCACATCTAGTTGTATATAAAAAGCAATTTGTTGGTTTTATAAGCATATGAGTCTTTAATTTAACTTAAAGACTTTAAAACATTAACTTTATTATTTCTGGCCTTCTTCCAGAAGTCCTATCAGGAAGGTTTAAATGCATCCAGAGACCTGGTGGTGCTCCAGACATTTGGCCATTGACAATATCTGCTGCTAATCAAATCAATGAAGTCAAATGAGAGCTGGAGCGTTCCATTCCTAACCAACGCACCCTCAGGACGCAAGCGAAGACGGATGACGTCGCCCTGCTGATAAGATGAAAGTGGCCACCCAGGGGATTCAAGTGATGATCTTTCAAATTTGCATGACCTCTGGATGGATTTCATTTGTGTTGTATGCAATAACCAGACGACCTTAAGCTGCAGTTAAATCCTCAGTCTCTTACAACTCATACTACAAGACAAGGCGAGAGGCATATAAATTAGTCATCAGTCAATACAGATCAATTGACTTATTTTTGAACTGCAGAGAAGAGACACAAGGCCCTCCTTAAGTCTCACAGTGAGGAATCTAACCACTCTCAGAAGGCACCACTTGCTGTAGCCACACAAATTCACAGATGGCACTGTGTGAAGAATGTATGATATCTCCATGAAACATTAATTTATCAACAGATGTAAAGCTCATGACTTGCTCTGCGCTTGACATTTCTCATTCCCACCTTCTAGCCAGACATTACAGGTGAAAGCATCAACATTCCAATCAGAAAGCTTATTTATTTATGTGTCATCATAAATAAATTTAAGGTTAAGGGTATGATAGGAATTGTATTATCTCATTACCTGAATAAACAGGCCCTCTGAGAATTTAGACAAGATGTGGGACCATTACTACGAGAGTGTTTGTGAGATCAGGTACCATATCACACACATAGCAATCTATCCCAAAGGTATTGACCAGGGGGGTATTCCTGAAAGCAGGTTATGCTACATAACCGGGTGAGTTCAAGGGTAAGCTAATGCACAACTTACCTGGTTATGTAGCATAACCTGCTTTCTGGAATACCCCCCAGAGGTCTATCACCCCAGAGAATGCAGTTGGGCAAGATGACCTTTGGCTCATGTGTGGCTGCTCCAGAGCATCTAATTCTATTAGCACTACTTTTCTATGAAAACTATTTAAGCTGTTTGCTCAATTAAATGCCTGTGTCAGCAAAGGATTGCTCATTAGAACCTTCCCAGCCAGCCTTTTCAGAATCAGGATCACAATCAGAAAACTTCATTGATCCTGAAGAACACTGTTAATGCTGTGACTGCACAGTTGTAGCTAGTGATCTAGTGGTTAGGGAGTTGCCCCTGTGATCAGAAGGCCGTGAGTTTGAATCCCTGGACCGCTGGTGGCACCACAGAGGTTCCCTTGAGCAAGGTACCGCCCCCACACACTGCTATATAGGTTTGCTGTGGCATGTTCACACACAACAGAATGGTCACTTTACTTTAGACATGAACCATTTAAAGTCCAGTTGAAACGTAACTCTGCATAAATGCTTAGTACCAAATATGCTATGCTCCTAAATGCTTAGTACTAAATATGCTATGCTATGTACACAAAATGCTTTGGTCATTAAGAGAGGGGGATATAAATAGTACAGATAAATAAATAAAATTACTATTTAATGTCTGGACAGTACTGTATATGTCAGTTCTCCAATTTTAAATCTGAAAGCTGCTTTGTAAAAATGACAACCTAAACTACATTTTGTTATAATTGCTTAAATGTGATGGAGAATCATTTAAAATGTTGTCTCACATGTGAGGAGGGAGGTTTGAGTGGACAGAGAATCTCACCGCTAGTGAGGCCTTGGGATCAGAGTATCAGCCAAACTACAATACCACCTACATAAACATAAGTTGCTTGGGAAGGTTGCCAATAGAAAGCAGCTAGTGATCAGGACCAACAAACTCAGTTTGCCAGATGTTACTGGAACTTTCAGTGGGATCAAACAAGGTCAAAACTGAGCATTTAGGCAACAAATACTAGAGGTGGGTTTGCTGTAGACACAAAGATAGCCATGCAAAAAGTGCCTTATCCTTACTGGGAAGTATGGTGGTGGTGCTTTAATGTCTGTTTTTTCTTCCAAAGACCCAGAACAACTTATTCAGATACATCATGCTATAGATTCCACCAACTACAAGCAGATATTAAGTAAATGACTGACAGGCTCAGTGGAGAGGCCCAAAATGGGCTATGGTAGGATCTTCCAGCAGGACTCCTCAAAATCAACCCAAAAGCAACACAGAAATGGTGCACTAACCAAAAACCCAAGGTTTAGACACTCCCATTACCTACCCAAACCATAAAAACCTTCACAATGAGCTGAAGAGGAGAATCTACAACCACAGACCTTCTGAAGGATCTGAAGAGATTCTGTGTGAAGGATCTGAAATCTTGAAGTATATTCAATGACAAACACAAATCATCACTGAAAATAGACACAGTGGTTCTAATATGCTTGCTTTATACTTCACATGCTTCAGATACTTATTAGGATGGGAGAAAGCTCTAGAAACAACCAAAGGAGAAGAAAATTCTTAAATATTGAAAATAATATTAAATATTAAAATGTATGTTGTTAACATAATTACATGGATAGAAAAAAAGAAAACAAGTCCTAAAATGATAAACCAGTGTAAAGCTGGCAGTGTACAAACATGTATAGATAGCATTACCAAGCACTGGAGGGTGAGGATGATGATAACAGAGAGAGACAGAGGGACGGAGATAGAGAGAGAGAGAGAATTAAAGAGAGTAGATTAGGACAGTCACATAGTCTATGTGACATAGATGTCACTGCCACTAGGCTGAGCTGAATTCTCTCACTGGAGACCCCTCCGACTCCCCCCCCACACACACACACACACACACACTCCTCTTCCATTCTTCCAGATGAAAGACCCTTCTTCCTACGCATGCTCCTCCAGCACACTCTCACTCACACTAACGTGTGTTTTAGTCCAAGCTGAGCTGGGAGCTCCGCTTAACTTCATCACGTCCTCAACAGTCTGACATCTGGCTGGATGAACAGCTCTCAGGATGGAGAGCATCAGCCCTTCAGCAAAACCCCCCAGAAGCGGCCACCCCCAACAGCAGGGCTGTTTAAAACCTGATAAATGTTTGATATTCCACTAGAATAAGGCAGCCTTCCTCAAAAGCAGAGCGCTGTTATAAAAGTGAGCAGTGTGGGCTTCTGGTGTGGGTGGAGGAGAGCACGAGGCAACTGTTCCACCAAATTTTCTGAAGGTGGTTCAGAGTCGTGCAGTAAGGCATGAAAATGTACAAAAGGGCCTTCTCTGCTTTTTTCAGAGCTCAACTTTCATTTGCTTGGTTTGTGAACAGAAAGCCACACTTAAGACCTTTCTTTTTTTAATTTATACATTTATCTTCTTTACTGAATAGATTATTATGATTAAACTTCAGTCTCATGAATTCTGTTGGTGATTTGTGTTTAACTGCATTTACCTTTTTTTATTGCTTGCTTTTAGATGTTCACTCTGTATTTTATTTAATATTGTTGTATAAGATACTGCTTTTTGATTGATTGATTAATTGCTTTTTGTATCAGTATCTACAGTATGTAATTATTGTTACAGTGAGGAAATCAGATGTACAAATGTACAGAAAGCTTTCTGTGACAGACAATGATGGCGTGATGAGAGTAGATGATGTGCACAGTAAAGGCTTGTTAACGCCTGTTTCTTTATTCACACATTATCGACCAGGGCGCTTTGAGTGACGCTCTGAGTAAGTTGTCCTTATCTGGAGAAACAAGCAGCCTGACAGAGAAAAAGGCTGTAATTGGGAGATTGCGAGGACAGTGTGCTGCAGGACAGCACTGGGCAGCGGAGTCCAGTGGGACGATGTCCCGCGGCCCTCCCACAGCGTGTTTATGTAACAGAGAGCAGCACACTTCAGCTCGTGTTAGCAGCTTCCTCCTCACCACGCGCTCCCAACTGACCTGCTTTATATACAAACCACACCACAGAAAGAGAGAGGGAGTGGAATAGAGGAGGAAGAAAAGACTAGAGAGTGAGGAGAGTGGATGCTGAGCTCAGCAGAGGAAAAGTGGAGGCGAGCGAGAGAGAGAGAGAGAGAGAGAGAGAGAGACAGAGAGAGAGACAGAGAGAGAGAAGCTGGCTCAAGAAGAAAAGAGAACAGAGAGAATATAAGTGTATAGAGTATAAGAGAGATTAAGAGCAAGAGGAAGAGAAAATAGAGAAACATGAAGGGGACAGAGAGAGAGAAATAAAGAGAAAGAAAGGGAGAGAGAAAGGAAGATGAATAGAGAGAGAGAGAGAGAGAGAGAGAGAGAGAGAGAGAGAGAGAGAGAGAGAGAGATGGAGTGATTGCGGATGAGGTCACTGGGGTGAAACTCATTAAACAGATCTAGGTGTGTGTTCTAACTGTATCAGGTTTACAAAGTCAGGATTCTTCAGCTCTTTGCTTTTCTCTAAGAGTGGTCAGATAATGTAGTGACTGTAACATTACTACCTTCACCTCTTCCTTTTTGCAATATTTAACAGGAGGGAGCCTCCCAGGGTGGAGAGTAACATGCTGAGAGTGATTCCAAGCGATGGGGAGAGAGGCATGATGTGGAAAGAGAGAGTAAAAGAGTTTTGCGCTAATGGCTTTGAGCGATGCACACTCTATTCCCCATCTGCTGCCTGTTAAGGCCTGTTTTAGTCCCCTGTTCTCATTGTGGCAAACGTTCTGCGAAGGTTCCAGTAATGCTGCACCATTGCTTGGCGCCTGTGTCATGCTGTGTCATGATGGGGAAAGGCTGAAGCTGTCTGGAGATCACTGGGGCCTGCAGGTTGAGATATCCACATTGTGGAATGTACGAAAAGAGAGTGTGACGATCCTGGAACACACTGAGGATAAACTAAATTAGGATTTATAAAGGGAATGCCACTGAGAAGTTTTTACACTGATATTACACAGCTGGCATAAATGAGATGTACTCTATAGCTTAGTTACAGTGTGGGTTTTCAGGCATGGAGCTCAGTGTTTGTATGTGTGTGTGTGTGTGTGTGTGTTTGTGTGTGTGTGTGTGTGTGTGTGTGTGTGTGTGTGTGTGTGTGTGTGT
>JBBPCW010000106.1:30528715-30546775 GCA_037974425.1 Phenacogrammus interruptus
TGAACACAGACAGTGATCGTGAAGTCATGGTGAACACAGCCAGGAAGACGGAAGGGCTTAAAAAAAACAAAAAAAACCCCAAAACGATACAAAATAAATGCAAATGACAAAAAAGGCCAATCCCTCAGTTCTTCACTTCTTCAAAGAATTTCACCAGGATTCACCTTTACACAAACACAAACACTGTCAAGATTACAGTGGGATAGTTATCACTTAGAATCTCTTAACTCTCACTTCATCAGGGCTCAGGAGCATTAACAGAGGATGGCCTGTAATCATAAATAAAAACCATCTAGAAAAAAATAGGAGGCCTGAGATGATGGATGTCTCCCTTTCCAAGCCTTTGTAAGCCGAATGGACAATACTTTTGGAAATTACTGAACATATCCAACAAAGCACACTAACTGAGAGCATCATTTTTAAAATGTGATTTTTAATTCTGTACATGTAATAAATGCGATGACAGTGTCGATTGCTTTTCAGGTCACAATCCCGCATGTGCTCGAAAACAGCGCTCACTTTGAAAATGGTTAAGAAATCACCAGTTCTAAATCACTCAAGTCCACTCTTGCCATACGCTTTCATTGTACAAAGATTCCACTACAAAGAAAGACAAAAGCAGGGCAGAGGAGCGCTGGTGTCCAGATCGGAGGAAGCTGCCACCAGACTCTTCCTGCCCCAGGATTATTACCCTTCAAAAGAGATTTAGAAAACAATTTCATATAGTATGATAAATGATACAGGATGATCAGGACATCTGTAGTTACCAGTGGATCATAAATCAGAACAGAAAAAAAATATATCAACAAAGTCCATGGACACCAGGAATGGTGCTGCATGTTTGTTCCTGTCCCTGTAAAATATGCCCAAGTAGTGAAGCTTCCACTGAAGATGAACTACCATACGGACTACAATTCCCATTCTCTTTAAGAAAAGCTCAACTGATACACTTCCATCCAGGTGGCTTATCGGAACTACAAGTCAGAGATGTACCCAAAAGAGTCCCTAGCCTCTCCACAATAGGAGAATCCTTCATCCATTTATCAGAGCGTGCACCATGACACAGCCCTTTGCATGCCCACTTTACACGGAGGACCAGGGTCCCCTACGTTGGCTGTGACAGGTAAGGGCACAACTTCTGTTCCCACATAATTTGGATAACAACTCCCCCATCCACTGTTAAGCTGATGCATAGAATTTTATAGTAAGTCATATCTCAAGGAGTTAAGATGCATGTATGGCCAGTGAAGAGCACACTTAAAATACACTCAGCTTCCCATATAATCTATTAGTCAAAGTTTTTTGCACACATTAAAAACTGATTACAATGACTAACAAAAAAAAATAAAAATAAAAACAATGAACAACAGGTGAATGGATGTGAAATGGGATTAGTAAGGCCATGGTTGAAAGAGAAAACAAACACAAGGACTAACCGAACAAAACATTCATGAAGACAATAACTTATTTGGAAACTTCGGTAAGGATCTCATTAGGTCAATTTGAAAATGTCTGCTTCAATCATTAATGCTGTCAGCTCAGTCCCACCCACAGTACAGTGCCAGGGTACTCCCCTCTCCCCATATCAACCTGTTCACAGTCCTCATGCATGCACACATCTCTGAGCCTATCTGAGCTCCTACCACTGTTAATTCTGAATTTTTATTTTTATTTTCTGAAGAAAGTGATCCCTATACTGGCTGTAAGTACAGGTGAATTAGTCAGACTCATCTTGTACATAATTCTTGTACACAAGCACACGTGCAGGCGCGCACAGACACACGCCGCCTCCCAAAACTGGCAACTGCTATCAAAACCATACAGACCTCGGAGTCTAATAGAGCATCCTTGCCTGACCCTAACATGTGGATTATTCCTCACCCCAGAGAAGATTACATAAGAGGAGAAGAGATGGCGGGAGGAGAGATTTAATTTATTATTGTGTCAAATAAAAAGGATAAAGCATGTCTCAGTAAAGGGGGTGGGGCATCTCCTAGCTCAGGAGCTGGCGAATCTCCTTGTGCATATGACACAGGAAGTCCACGTAAGACGCCCCGCCACTGTTGTTTTTGTCCTCTACGAGGAAGTGCTTGAAGATGAGCTCCAGTTTATCTTCCTGCTTCACCACCATAAGCTGGAAAAGAGCACAACAGTTCAGAATATAATATGAAATGCTAGAACAACTAAGACAGCAGATGGAGAAAAGAGTAGCAAAAGGTAACAGGAACTGAAGGAACAGAAAGAGGCAGAAATCACAAAGGAAAGAGGACCGTGTACATAAGAAACAGAAAGCACCTTCATGTAGCGAGAGCGCTGGGCACGGAAAGACTCAATAATCTCCCTCAGCCTCTTGGAGTACGGATTTTCCAAAATCGGCAAAGACGTCTAAAAGAAGAATAAGAAAAAAGAAACCTCACAAGTCCAAGTCTGAGATGGGCAATGTTTTTATAATACAAAGATACAGCTACAAACATTAGGTTATTGCGTATCGTACCATGCTGGAGTCTATCTGGCTGAAGGCAGCAGTACCAAAGATGTTCTGCAGCAGCTCCTGCTGCGCGTTGGCTCCCACCCAGAGGAAAAGGTTGAGCCCAGTCTCCAGCAGGTATATGCCTCCTTTAGACAACCTCTCCTCCGAGTCCCTAATGGCCATGGGAAGAATATCGCTCTCCGCATCTAGCTTGTGCTACACAGAGACAGGAGAAGGATGCTCACACTCATTTGATATGTAGTCATAATCAAGAATGTTTTTATATGGAATATAGATTTTTTTGGAGCAAGTGTGCGCATATCAGAATCAGAATCAGAAAACTTTATTTATCCCGGAGAAAATTGCTCAAATATATATATACTTCAATGGCATTTTATACTCAGTTTAATGCATTACCAGAAAAGGTAAACCTGTATTAGAGTTTAAATTCCCTGCCGAGATATGCAACTCAGTAGGTTGCAAGACAAAAGTTTACACCCGGATTGCATTTAAAGATGGACGTGACTCTGAATGCACACTGGCTTCCAGTTTTCATGGAATAAAACCAGATCAAATCAGGCTAAAAATACAAATGAGGGCTTGTTGGAAAGGTCTCCTGGAGATCTACTGAACTGAAGTCTCTGAGTGCTTCTTGCCCTGTCGAGATATGCAACTCGGAAGATTGTGAGACAAAAGTATTGGGACATACTTTTGTGGCGAGGTCCTCTTGTGTGAAAACATCCAGAAAAAATTTGCCACAAAAAAGCCAGAGTTCATTTGCAGTAATATCTCATAACTCACCACTGGAAGTAGCCGTGGGTAAAAGAATACATGGCTCTCTGCCACATCCATAGCGCTGACCAGCTGTCTCAGGTAGGAACGATCATCCAATGAGACGTCAGCTCCAGGGAGTAGAACATCACTCTTCAGTACACAGTTCAGATAAACAGGCAGCAGTTTCATACACTCTGGGAGGATTAGCTGCAAACACAAAAACATAGGATAATTGGATAAATGAAATGTTCATTTGAAGTTGGCTTGGCTCTGGTGTGCTAGCACAATTAATTAGTTCACATAAAATGAGAGCAGAACTGCTACAAGCAAGAGTACAGAGTGCAGATGAACTCACCTGTCCAGCAGAAGATGGGCTGGCACAGTTTTTGCGGTAGCATGCCAGGATTTGGGCGCACTGGTTCACCATAGTGTCCCGTACGTTTTTGGTAGGGTTGTTCATTACACTGCGATATGCTGGAAACACAAACACATTTTAACTTTACTGTAGGACAGTTCTTGTACTAGATACTCTATTTCTGAATGTGAAAAATTCAACAAAACACTCTCACTCACCATACTTGGCGAAAAAGTTAATGATGGTATCTGTCTCACAGTTCCTGTACAGGTCAGCCAGCTGGGCACAGCAGTTCACAGCCATGTTGTGGACTCGTAGCCGCCGCTGACCATTACAGCTGGTGTATAGTACAGCACACTGCAGACACATAGAATGAGTAAGTAACAATAAAATGGCACGAAACCCCCCACCAAAGCGGCTGTTAAACACAATTGCACAAACCTGCATGAGGGCACCGGTCTCCTCACTGAGCTTGTCATCATGTCTGAACTCCACTGTGATTGTCTTGTCACAGTCCAGGCCTGCCAGCTCCACATCTGTGGTATTGCTCATATAGAATGAGCCAAAAAAGTCTGTTGCCCGGATCCCTGATAGAGCACAACCCAAAATACTGTCATTTATTTGTGCCTTGGAGAGTGGCCACCAGGCAAATTCCATTTCATTTACAGCACTAAAATTTGCAAAAGCATATGTTCACTCACCAGTGCTGGTACGAACTCGCATTACTGCATCAAAGCCAACCTGCTTTTGCACATCTTTCCTCAGATCGTTTAGAAACCGCTCCTGATCAGATTGGGCCTGACACACAAGCGCAGCAAATAAAACATTCAGTTTTTACCTTTCCACACACAAATACAACAGGTACTGCGCTTATATAGGCACAAATACCAGTCACTCTCCTCACCTGGAAATAGGTGTATTTGTAGATAGAGCCCCCTGTTGATGTGGGGACCACCCCTAGCGTTGCCACATCCACATATTGATTAGGAAAAAGGAACAGATCCACACAGCAGCCCTGTGCCACACACTCCTTGGCCAGGTTAGCATAGAAACTGACCTGGGGCTGGAATAAAGACTGAGGAAAACAATAGTAAAAAAGGAAAATTAAGACATTCACAGCATAATAAAATGACTAATGCTAAACTGGCCTGTATTCAAAGTCAATTGTATTTTAACACCTGGGACAAGTGTATCTTACCTTTTCTTTGTCTGTGCCCACCAGTTTCTTGTCCTCTCTGTTCTTCAGCTTGCCTGGTGCCTCAGCAATCGGAAGAGAGGAGTGAAAGACAAAGAGCTTTCCTGCACAGTCTGCAGCCTGACACAAAAATACAAGCCATTCAAAATACAAGTCATCAAACATTACGTTGTAAAAACAATAGACACATGAAACTTCATGCTGCCTAGTACAATCAGAATGGTTTAAAGCAAAATGCCAACAACCCATCAGTCTGAATATCTCATGTTTTAGAGCTGTGCAGGGACAAGGTAATACCTTGAGAGCTTCCAGTCCTGCTTGGATAACAGGAGCAAACACCGTCTCCGTCTCTCGCGTGTCTGCAAACATGTCAGGTATCTGGTCCAGCAAACTAAGAATGTACAAATGTATTAGTTGAGATATATACAGTAACCCCCACGAAAAAAGCCCTATTTTTAGTGTAAAATATGCTCCCAACAACAATGTAAACATAATTCCCCATCCATACGGTACAGATACTTCTGCAGTGCTAGAATGCATGTTTTCTTTGATATGTGCGGTCATTTTCTTTTGTATAAGCAGGGCAAATACAGCAATAATTTAATGTATTTTTAGTAGTTCAACCTTCTCCTGGAGTGTCATACACATTCTCTTCCGCTGAGGTGCATTGCCAGAAGTTGATGGCATCTTAGGGTTTTTAGAAAAATGAAACGAAAACACGAGAACAGGAGGGCAGCAGCCAATAACAGGAAATTTAGCTGAATGTACATTAGTAAATTATATTTTTCTTAATAATTAGAACTAAAAAGTTTTAAAAAATGTGGAGAATATTTGCATGTTTACGCATCACTGTGGGGATTTCTACGTACATTTATAAGTTCGGTTCTTAGAAAAAAAAGGTGCGAGACTAATTCCGCGACTCCTGATTCGCGTAAAACCGGGGGTTCCTGTAATAAAATATTACTAGGTTACATATATAAACCTACCTCTCAATCACAACCCTGGACTCTGACACATTGACGAGGAATCCATCCAGAAGCGGTACAAACATTTCTGCTACATCTGAGACCACCATCATTTGAGGTTGGGCCAGAGAGGCCTTAACATTGTAGAAGTGCAGCACTTTATTGTAGGTTACAAATCCTACTCGTATATTGGACTGCACATCAGGGTTCTCTCTAAAAATATAAATAAAATAATTAATAAAAATGTGAAAATGCATAAGACACTCACAATGTATATGAATCAAAAAGGTCTTAATAGTATTGTTTCTGCTTGCTGATTAAAGCACTAATGCCTAACTGCTCAAAATCTGAATTCTATACCTTTAAAAATAAATAAATATATGTATTTATTGATTTATTTAACTCTGTATTATATATGTTAACTGCTATGCAGCTGTACCTGGGCAAATAGTCCAATAAGGTCTTGAGCTCCTGGCACACCATTTTGACCATGCCGTTTTTCACAGCATTGTAAGAGACATCAATCAAGAAGATGAAGGCAGGGGGCTGAGGAATCTTGTTGTTCTATGGACAATTAAAGAAGAATTAAATAATGGAAAACAACTTCAACCCTACTGGAGTGGGTCTTGTTTTCACAGCCAATTCCATGTGGCATGAAAAGTGATTGCGAATGCATACCTTACAGTAATCCACTGTGGCTAGGAACTCATAGCTACCAAGGGAGAGTTCTGGTCGTTCATAGCAGTCTACGCGCTTCCCTGTGTGGTCCAGATGCTGGAAGTAATGGGGAGGCACTGTGACAAGAAACAGTTAAAAAAATTTTTAACAAAGATAATAGGCAGAGGGAAACTATCCCTTTCAGGCATTTTGGATCACGCCTAAATCTCAAACAAGTAATTCAAAGCTCTATTTGCACAGTACACAAAGGTCACGGTTATGCAATTAACCCACTTTTACCACACCTGATGAGTAAAACTAGGCTCACCCTCAGTGACGCAGCTGCAGAAGCCACACTGGAAGCGCCGGCCGCCCTCAATGAACTGCATGTAGGGACACATGTAGGCCTTACAGCGATTACAGCGAATAGGACCGCTTTCCCCATGGTCCACTAAATATGGGGGGTTCTGAGGAGGGAAAAGCACAGGTTAAAAAATCAAGTTTACACACACACACACACACACACGGCCAGACGTCACAGCTTTTTTTTGGCATTATATAATTTTTCATGCATTTTAGTGCTAAATTATTAAGAAAAATATAATTTACTAATTTTGAAACAAGCTACATTTCCATATAAAATAAAACTATACATTTTTTGGTACTGTCCAGAGAACACAAAGAAAGCTCATGATGGGATGGTGAAATACCGCTGTACTCGGCGGGAGGCTTGAAAGTAGCCAATCTGAGAGCGTTATTTATTTCTCTTCGCTGCTGATTGACTGCTGCCCTGTGACGTACCTCGCATGTTTCAGTGGTTTCGTGTATTTCGTTTTGTTCTTTGTAAAGCCCTGTATTTATTACTGTAAATTAAATCAATGTATTACTGTATTTATCTTGCTTATACCAAAGAAAACACCCGTGCATGAATTACAGTACAGTCTATGCAGGGGTAACAGCTGCATTTTACATTCTAGCACTGTGGGAGACAGCAATTCAGTGCATACTGTACAGTTTGGATAAGGGTATACCTACATTTTTTAGGGTAATGTTAAATTAAAATTACAGTTTTTTGGGGGGTTATATTTGGGGGTGTTTTTGTGGTTTACACTATGAAAAATAGGCCAGGGTTTACTGGGAAAAAAAAGTCAGCGTTTGCTATACAAACATACACGCAGTAAAATCTTGCTATAGTCTTTCTACTATATTTGATAATACAGTTGTGACTAAAATACAGGCTATAAAATGTCTAAAGATGCAGTGTCTTACTTCATCTGGAGGGAGAGTAGCCAGTGGTTTGATCACAGCAGCCAAAGGCACCTGGGACTGTTTTGCCATGTCTGAGGTGCAGGGCATGTTATATGCTGTGCAGCGAATGAAACGTGGACTGGCATTGCCTGTGAACACACAAACACACTCTTTAATAGGTAAATGAGACAGAGCTCTCATTTTGAGAGTATAACATCAGTAAAACAACTCTCAATTGACTTTGAATGAGCCACATGTGATGAGTGTGAACACTGTACTACAGACCCATGGTATAGCTGATGCACTGTAATGCCTTTTCACAGGGTAGCAGGAAGGATTAGTCATATGATAAATGCCAAACAGAAGGTAAAATCTCACCTTGATCTTTAACTTGAAAATTAGTAGTTACAAGAGGGGGGGCTTGACCTCGAACTCCTGTAACAAAAGGCTCATTGCTTTTGTTCGCTTTGTCGTCCTCAATCACCTGAATCTGAGAGCACAACCAAAAACAATGATACAGTGAATCTCTAATCCAATATTCTCACATACACACATACACCCACCCCCACACTCAGTCCAAGGGAAAATAAATCACTTCTACATTTTACTATAAAATAAAGCAACCTTTAGATGGGGGACCATGCTAACAGAAAAATGTAAACCACCAGGTTTGTTCAGTCACTTAGTGGGACAGTCACG
The DNA here is from genome assembly GCA_037974425.1 of Phenacogrammus interruptus. Taxonomy (NCBI): domain Eukaryota; kingdom Metazoa; phylum Chordata; class Actinopteri; order Characiformes; family Alestidae; genus Phenacogrammus; species Phenacogrammus interruptus. Next base: position 30,537,079 of record JBBPCW010000106.1, read on the forward strand.
TAAAGGCTGAAACTAGCTAGCATGCAAGGAGACAGGAGGGAGTAAGACTGGAAGGGTACAAATGACATGATGTCTGAGCCCATAAGGACGATAGCCTCGACATTTCAAGTGCTTCAAGTTCAGCCACTTTCATCTTGAGCAGTTAGTGACATTTTTGTTTGCCCTGAAACTACATCTTCACTACTTTTGCAAGCACAACTATTTGCAACACAACATGCTTGCACTGTTTGCAAAACAATAAGATGGCTCGCATTGATTGCCAAGCCTGAGGTAATGTTGAGCTTAATCTATGCTGCTCTAACTAGCTATTTAAACAACATGTCTGAAAATGCAATTGAAGAAATCTAAACCATGTCATTGGTATAAGAGAGGCAGGCTGGGATAGGAATGAGTACTGAGGAGAGTGATTAAGGTTAGTGCAACAACAGAAAAATGCAGAGAGACACAGGGAACTTACTGGGCTGGGAATAGCGTCTGGGTCTATTCTATGTCTCGTTTTCTGCACAGGCGGTATGTCAGAGGCTTGCTTTATGTTTTAACAATTTAGTCCAGCAAATTAAAGAGAGAAGAGAAAAGCCAAAACAAAAATACAGAAAGAGAGCAGAGAGAGAAAAAAAAAAAAAGAGAACAAACAGAGTGTAACCACAGTTACAGAACCTCTGCTTTCAGACTACTATACGATTATTAATTACATTGTTTAGCAATACCAGTGAGTATGGATGCAGATATTGCCAACACACATGCAATATACTCAAGCAGAGCTTTTTGTCGCCTTGACAGACAATGAATTCCCATACACTGTTACCCCGCCATGGTGCATGCGCATCAGACACAGCAGACTCCAGAGCATGGCCTTGCTTACAGAGATAATTTATGCTAACAATTACTTTTACTAAATTATAATTTATGCTTTTATTTGACTAAAATATAACATTCTACAGACGTATGTGTACAATTAAGAAGAGAACAGGAAATTTTACAGCAACTTTGTAAAAAGCTAAAGACAACAGATGTGCAAGGGTTGTGACAGAAACTGAAAATGTGAGAGACTGTGCACAGCTGATCTGATCTGTATGTACCGGGCTAGGGATGGAGTCTGGATCAAGTCTCTTCGGGGCAGGAGGAGCAGGAGCTTGTGCTGGAGGTGCGGCACCATAGCTTTGCTGCCCAGGATACCCTCCAGCATAGCCAGGTTGTGGCCCTCTCACCTGCCCGAAAGCACCTGCAAAACAAGTTACACAAAATGTAATCAGCAGGAAATTCAGGTAACATCAGACTCAAATGTCTGCATTTAATTCACATTTCTAAATTTCAATATAAATCAAATGTTCGCTTTATCTGTAATACCCATCTGGGTACTGCTTTTGGCTGCGATGTGTACATTAAGAATGCTGGATATAGACATTGTCCCAAAACACTAAAATTGGCACGTCTCTACTAATATTTACAGAGGTTTAATAGAAGTTCAACATTATGATACTTATGTTAATTTTGGGACAATGTTCAAACTTAACCATTGATTCCAGATACAGAATAAGATCACTTAGAGCACTCACCATTCTGCTGAGGAGGATAGCCCTGCATTCCTGGCTGTGGCAGCGGTGGTGGCCCCGTCATGCCTGCAGTGGGTGGGCCAGGCAACATACCAGGCTGTGGAGGAGCTACATGGTTTGCTTGGGACATGGGAGGGCCCTGCATGCCTGGGTGTGGAGGTCTGGGTGGAGCACCTCCTTGAGGTGGAAATCCAGCAGCAGTGGTTGGTGGAGGAGGAGGTCCTGAGTGGAAAGAAGGGGGCTGGGACACAGGAGGCTGTTGTGGCATCAGTGGTCCGGGATATTGAGATGGTACAGAGCTGGGTGGGGGTCCTCCAGGGAATGCAGAAGGCTGGGAGGTGGGAGGTGGTGCCCTAGGGTGAGACATTTGCCCGCCGCCATATGATGCAGTGGGAACTTGGGGTGGAACTGAAGAAAAGGGAGGCTGTGAGGGAGGAGGGGCTTGAGGGAAGGACTGAGTGGCAAGAGGGGGACCAGGGGGCTGGGCCGGACCAGGCGCGGAGAAAGGTGGTGCTGCACTTGGGAAAGGCTGCTGAGCAGAAGCAGGAGTCCCGTAGTAGGGCTGAGAGGGTGTATGAGTTACTCCATCAGTTGCTGGGGGCTGAGAGGGGACAGGAGTTGTGAGGGGAAAGGAGGAAGGGGCTGTATAAGCAGAAGAGGCAGGAGCCTGTGAGATTGTGGGAGGAGCTAAAAAAAACAAACAAAAACAAAAAAAGTCAATGATAGTTCTTTACAGATGGAGAACAAACTAAAGTTTGTTCCAAAATCTCTCATGTTTGACTAATTAATCATAAAATACCATAGCCTCGGTCAGAAGGAGAAGGTGCAGTCGATCCAACCTGCATGTTTGCCATTTGACTGGTCATTTGCTGCATACTGGTTGGTGGTGCTCCAAATTGCTGGTTAAATGGAGGTTGAGGACCAGAAAGGTTCATTGCTCCTTGACTGTATGGCTGAGACACTGGTGGTCTACACAGAGGGAGATGAAATATACACTATGCATTAAAATATATACACATCCTTAGGTTTCGTGGTCATTGTGAAAAATATTGTTTAGAAACGGCAACATGCAAACTTAATACATAATGAAAATGAATATGCTGGGATACAGTGTGTATTTTGATGCTTTTTGAACAGATATTACATTTTTATGCAAACCGTCATTGAGACAGATGTGTTTATCTTGAAGACTGTGTCTCTTACGGTCTCATCAACTTACGCTTGATTAGACACTAAAAACTCATATGTATTACTTACAAAAATTTTGATTTTTGTAAAACTTTAGAACTGTTTACATACATTTTGAGCTCTTCATTATATATATCATGTCTATGCTGTTGTATGGAAGTACCGTTTGTTTTAATTATTGATAGTTTTTGGGGTTAGAGTAACCTCCCAGTTTCATACAGTAACCCCCAGCTTTTCGCAGGCTTACGTTCCAAGAGCACCTGTGTATAGTAAAACCTTTAAAAAATGTATAGTGTAAACCCTAAATATGCCCTCAAATATGCTCACAGGACACTTTAATTTCATTTTAAACTGTAAAGGTAAACCTGTATTCACCTCTTCATTTAATTTACAGTAATAAAAATGCTGCACTTTAAGAAGGACAAAACAAAAACAAGAGAAACACAAACGATTCACAGGGAACATTCTGGTTTGCAGCTGTCACAGATGCTGCAAATGGCAATTCTAATAAAAAATTATCAGAATCAGAAATCTTGATTGATCCCATTAACAGTTAGCATTAGCAGCATGCAACGAGCCAAAATAAAGACTCCTACACAAATGATATGTTGAAATAACTCTCTTTACCCACATATTTATACAGGGCACAGCTTACTAATACTAAATAAACTGAGATAGCAGTTGAAAATGGGGCAGGGGTTTAAAACACAAAAACGAAAACAACATTCTCGGATTGGCTACTTTCAAACCTCCCACCGCCATCTCAATCACATAAAAAAAGCAGCAAAAAAACCCCCCCATTTGATATTTGCAGTTTCTCCTTTATTCTAGAGATTTTTGCATACCATCATCAGTTCAGTTCCCATAAAAAAAAACATCTGCATTAGAATCTGTGACTGCTGATCTGCGTAAAAGTGCGGGGTTACTGTATTAACACACTGGTGTATTCGGGCATAAAACAATAGAAAATCATGTCAACTCACTTTTATACCACAATTTTTAACTCAATATTTTGGTTAATAGTGGATGAAAACCTTTTACTCCATCATTTTCCATTTGCATAGTGTAATATCTTGCAGCAAAGGCACTAATAGTCCTGATTTCAGGCAGAGACATTTTTGCTGACTTAAGGAGTTTCGTTTCACCTTGAACCTACATAATCAGAGTCAATGTTCGAAAAAGGCAGTAGAAATGCATGAAACACTGACCTCTGGGACGAGGCACCCATAGGTGGCGGTCCGTTCTGTATGTCACCTTGTCCAAAGTGTGAGTATGTCTGAGAAGCAGACACTGGGGGTGCCCCGGAGGTGGGGGGACCTCTCATACCTGCAGATTGAGGATCATGAGGATTTAGAACTTCACCATTAAATGTTTTTATGTCACAATATCAACAGCATGCTGATTGATTAATTATTCTATACGCATCTTATGGTAAAGTAAATAATACGCTTCTTTCCTGATACAGTGCTAAACTCCATACTGGCACTGTAATCAAGTAATATAAAATCTTTTCGATCTCTTTGTTACTAGGCAACTCAGTTCAATCTGCCTGCAAGTAACCAAGACCCTTGATTACAAGCAAAGGTGCTGACATTGCCAGGCATGATTTTGGAAAGCGTTAAGAAGAACAGAAATCGTCATTAACTTGCAGATGTAAAGGACGGCATGTATGACTGAATGACAGTGACCACCTGTGAGCAACCGACACAGTACAAGGACACAGAGCAATGACATCAACCTGCTGTCTCTGAAAGCCCCGCAGGTGAGGCATGGCCCAGCTGTCCTGCACTCTACAGTCACTATGAACCACAGGGAACAAGGAGGAGGACAGGTTGCCAAGCAGAATTAAACCAGTTACCTAAGTCAAGAGGAGAGGAAGAGGACAGGTCAGAGACTAAGTTTGCTGCAAGAGCCTTAGAGGGAAAGCTTGCATAAGGAGAATATCCTGAAATACAAGAGAGAAAAAGAAATGAAAAATGGGATACACAAGAAAACTGGAGAAAGGAGCCAGGGGGCATGGGTGGATATGATTCACGGTTGACTGGCATTCTTCATTTGACTGCATGAAGAGCCACTGTGATCACTTATGAATATCTAATCAGGATTTTTAAGGGCCTCATTAGTTCATGTTGTATTATGTATCATTATCTAGAGGTCACCAATGCACCTCCTGGAGACTTATCTTCTAATTCAACACCACCACATGTGGTCCAGCTAATGAAGTTCTTGAGGTTGTGGGATGAGTACTAGACAGAGTCATATGCCAAAAATACCCAGCAAATCAACACGTTTATCACATTTTGTTTATCTGAGGTCTGTGAACATCTCAGAATAAAACAAAAACAGCAAAACAGTGGTGCCTTTCAGAAAAGCTAAGAAACACCACAGATGCACTAGGATTTATTTGGGTTCACAGGCAAGTGTTTTATCCACTAGACCAGTGGTCCCCAACCTTTATTCACGGACCGGTTTAATATCAGAAATTATTTTCACGGCCCGGCCTTTAAGGAATGGCAGATATACATACGTATACGTATTTATACAAATAAATGACGCGCATAAAAATGGGGATATTTAAAAAATATAATAAAGATGTTTCTTTAAAATATAGTAATAAATGTAAATCCAATGAGTACTCGCAGCTTTATTACCAGCATTTTCATAACAACGAGCCAACATCCATGGTTTTTTTTTTCTGTGCAGCCCGCGGACCGGTACCACATGACCCACGGCCCGGGGATTGGGGACCACTGCACTAGACTACTAACACTCAACAAGTTAGTGACAAGCAGTAATTTATTAGTAGGATGCATAGATCTCTACATGCCCTCACCTTGAGGAGGGCCTGGTTGGTAGGCAGATGCAGGGCCGTTGTATGGTGCATATTGGGCTTGATACCCTCCTGGTACATGCTGGCTCCCATAGCCGGACTGGGGGTAGCCCTGGTAGCCAGGCTGCGGCTGCCCATAAGGAGAGGCCATTTGAGGTTGCTGGTTAACATTCATTTTCAGTTCATCCCTAAATCTGGGGTAGGAAAAAAGAATGAATGGGTCAGACAAGCACTACTGAGTGAATTCTGCATAATTACTGTATACCTATTATATTTTATAAGACTGATGAATCAGCACAGCAACTTCACACTCACTCATTTCAACAATATCTGCGGCAAGGTTTAACATTACAAAGACATTTTTTCATCACACACAATCCACTAGGCATTAGTAACCAAACCATCATAACAGGATATAGACCTGCAAACCGTCCATTTGATCACAGAGAAAAAGCTGTATTTTAGCCCTAAAAGTGGACAGACTACTCAGGTCTGAATGTAAAAGTCCTTATTTGAACCTCAGCTATAGAGTAAACTCCTGTCATTCCAAGAAAAGACCACTACAGTTACAAATATTAAAACGTCTAGTGTAAAATGTTCAGATGTTTAACACCACTGCACACAACACACCTCAGCACAAAGCGTAAACAGCACAAAATTGTTCTCTGTATTTAACCCATTCACCTGAGTGAAGCAGAGGGCAGCTGGTAACACAGTACACAAGGAGCAATGTGTGGGATGATACCCTGCTCAAGGGTGCTTCAGAGGTGCAACTAGCCGTCCTGGGATTCAAACCCACAACCTTCAGATTGCAGGGGCACATCCCTAACCACTGGGCCACCAATTGACCCACGTTTTAAGTCAACTAATAAACCAACGTGGTTTATTATGCATACTTGCATCAGTGAATAAAATAAAACTTAAACTGTTAAACTACCCTTTAATTAAGACAATGCAAAGTAGTTGTGGAAAGAAATTAACTCAGTGCTCAACTGTGCTCAGTTCTGACAGTTATTACTAAGTGCGAGGGAGGACTCTGTGCGGGTTATAAAACAATTAATTCTCTTGCGTCAGAAAACTTCAATGCTCTGCGATGTGAAAGTACCAGGACTAATAAAGCGAAAGAGCTCAGATGAAGAGGAGGGAGTTTCATAGAAAGTAATATCACCGTCCAACACAACATAGACTTTTGAATAATTGAATGAAATCGACACCACGACGGTATAACTTACAGCCGTCAGTGTGTGTAAAGCTTTAGTGACAGTACCTGCCTGTTAACACACTTAAGCAGGATAAATGTCCTGAATGTTTAGTGAACTTGCTTGATCTGTAGCTAATAATTAGAGTTTTAGTGAACAGTGCTGTGGACAGACCAGTGTGGGCTCTTATTTATCACGAAATCAAGATTAAAATTACTCAACAGTCCAAAAACACAACATAACACTTTAAAACAAGCTACAACTCATGACAGACACAATATTTCACAATATTAGCTGCTTTAGCAGTCAGCTAACCGGCTCTGCTAGCCTCTGTAGCAGCTAGCAAGTTAGCCACCATTTTCAACAAGCCCAAATTTACAATGTTGCAGCTTGAAAACCCTAGCGTATTCCCAATAACTCTCCAGCATATATAAGAGACATGTAAACACTCGAAGGAAACCATCATCAGGCCCAAATTGGTAGCAAATGGCCAAGTGACAAGCAATGAACATCACCGGGCCTAAGTGAAGCTAACTCTTATACAGTTCAAAAACAACGTTCATTTTTGTGATTTTCAGGTCCATTCATATTTCTAAGTGAACTGTTTTGGAAACAAAAACATACCCAAAAGCACAAAAAACAGATATAACGACGAAGGTAGTCTGTATTCGCCAACATTAGCCAGGTAGCAAGCAAGGAAGCTAACAAGTAATCCCAGTAAGCTTTAAATTAGAAGTTGCTGCTCAATACTGACCTCCAATACAGCCAGGTGTGTAAATAAACGTGGAAACAGACTCCTGTCTTCAAGTAGAGAAGGCAGTTGACGTGTTTCTACACAAATGAGAACCCAAACGTCGTGTTCCCGTTAGCCGCGTCCTTAATCCCTCTCTCCCGGCCCTCCGAGTCACAGACACGGCTCTGACATTCGCTCCGGATCCACAGCAACTTTGTGCCACGTCCACATCCGGACAGGGGTGCACTGTGCACACTCGTGGCCTAACTAGGGCTTCTTCTCCCCTGCAGGACTGCTGGAGTATCTTCGCGCTCCAATAAGATCACCTAGAGAGTGTGTAAACCGTCCGAGTGTTTATTCCACTCACAATCCAAGTGCTCTAGACACGAGTCCACATATTAGACAACAGCCACAGCCCTGCAAGAGTTTCACCCTGCACGTCATCTGTCAACACCCTGAAACGCAGTATGTATGCATGCATGTTATTTATGTGACTATATCACGTTTTGATTCTCTCTGTAATGAGCGGAGGCGTTTTTCAAAAGCAGCTTTGCATGACAGTAAATGAGTTGTTAAACCAGTCTTTGTTTACTGATTGTAGGTATAAGATATATAAACTACGTGGTCAAAAACATTGAGACCATTTCACAGGGACTTTAATGACATTGCATTCAAATACATAGACTTAAATATGGAGTTGGTCAGCTATAATAACTTCCTCTCTTCTTGGTTGAAGGTTTTCCACAAGATTGTAGAGGGTTCGGTGGGGAAATTTGTACCCTTTCATTCTGTAGAGCATTTACGAGGTTTAGGCACTGGTGTTGGACGAGTATCGTGTTATTCATGTGACTTAATTACGTTGTTATTTTGTTTATGAGCAACTGAGACATTTAGGATAGCTGTTTTTCAAAAGCAGGTGTGCATAACAGTAAATTAGTCTTTAACTGTAGGTTGTAAGAATATGGACAGTGTATGGACAAAAGTATCCAACCATGTCTTCATGTCTTTATGGAGCTTGCTTTGTGCATTAGGACACAGTCATGCTGGAATAGAAATTCATCTCTAACTGTGTCTACAAAGTTGAAAGCATGGTCTGCTGAAGCATTAAGATAGCGCTTCACTGGAAGTAAGGGACCTAGCTGAACCCTGAAAATCAGGCATGTCCCAATACTTTTGTATTGAGTCTCTCCACACTCCAATAAGAGCACCTAGAGAGGATGTAGAACCATTAAATTGGCTGAGAGTTCATTCTAATATACCACTATATGTCTATATCACTACATCACTTCTCTGTATAAAGAGCTGAGACATTTTTCAAAAGTAGGTGTGGCTGACAGTAAATGAGTTGTAAAACCAGCTTTTGTTTACAGATTGTAGGTGCAAGATATTTTTATTTCCTTAAGTGAAGCTGAACGTTATTGTTATTATTTTCAGGTATAAGAGACAATCTGGTTTGTTGTAGACAACATGCCAGGATCAACTATGGATGCTGGTTCATTTTCAAGAGGCAAGAAATTAGTCCATTTAGATTTAAAGGGCGCTCCTCCCAGAATGAACTACATCCAGGAGGTAAATCCACAATTTTAGTTCTGTTGTTTAACTTCACTGGTTTTATTTTAGTAAAGCTTTGTATGTTTTTTTACTATGTCTGTCTCTCCTCAGCTCATACATCTTTTTGCTAATCTTGGTGCGAGCGGCTTACTCATTGAGTATGAGGACATGTTTCCCTATGAGGGAGAGCTGAAGATTCTGCAATCAAAAGCTCATCCGGCTTACAGGTGAATGTTAGAGGTGAAATGAACACAGAGTAGTTTATTTCCTAAGGCATGTCACTGAAAGAACGCCTTTGAATGCCTCATGGTTCTTTATACAGCCGTGAAGACATTATTTCCATTCAAGAGACTGCCTGCTCCAGAGGTCTGGAGATCATTCCGCTCGTGCAGACATTTGGACATCTTGAAGTGAGTGAGATTAACTGTAACTATCATAACTCCATTGGCTAGATTAGCTATTGGAGTTATGATACGATATTCCTGATTGCATTCAACACCTTTCAGAAGCAGTTGTTGAAACCAACATCTGTATTCTACTGCTACTAGGCATCTGAAGAAACACACTACATACATACAAACACACACACACACACACACACACACACACACACACACACACACACACACACACACACACACAC
>JBBPCW010000106.1:30638543-30650484 GCA_037974425.1 Phenacogrammus interruptus
CACACACACACACACACACACACACACACACACACACACACACACACACACACACACACACACACATATATACACATTCTCCTCTCCGCCAGCCAAATGATGCATATGACCTTGATAGATGGAGCTGTATATTGCATGTGGGCGTGTAGTGTTTCTGGGGGTGTGGCCAAACACGTATTGATTTGTTGATTCACTCGTCAATCAGGAGAGCGTACCCAAACCGAGCAGAATTATTAAAGGTACTGACTCAGGATCAATGTATGTGTGTGTGTGTGTGTGTGTGTGTGAGAGAGAGAGAGAGAGAGAGAGAGAGAGAGAGAGAGAGAGAGAGATACAGAGAGAGAGAAAGAGAGAGGGCTAGAGAGAACACCTGAAAAACTCATCAAGTCCTGCACTTAAAAAATGACATTGTTTTATGTGTATACAAAATTTAGTATAATAGAGGATTACATGGAGTGATACCAAATTGACCCCAAAATAACAGGAACTACAACACCTTATATATTTTATCTACCTGAACCTCCCAAGCCCCACCCCATAATCAGGCCAATTTACTCCAAAGCTGTCCGTCTTTCTCACAAATCCATCAAACTAATTGTCCATTAATTAACTGACATACCTCCTCATCTCACATTCTACCGTCTTGGCATTATTGCACTTACATGAATAAAAGAAAGCGCAAAGTGAGTGTCTAGGTGTATGTGTGTGTTTATTTTTTGCAAGAATCAAAGGCAGAGTCTTTAAACTGGTTGCTAGGAGTTCAGTGACAGAGCTTGGCACTGCAATCGGCTGTGTGAAAATGGCACATGGAAGTGAGGCTTCAAACCTCAGACTCCAGGCTGGAGATCCTGCCCCATGTCAGAGGTACACCTGGGCTGCTGACCCTGTGAACCACCCTGCTGGCTGGAACGGGCAGCAGATGGTCATCCTGTAAATGTCCAGGAGCTCTGTACGCCCCGTATACACTGTCACTGGGGGCGGCCATGCAGGGGAAGATGTTACACAGCTCGGCTGGTCCATATGGCACTGTGCTCTGGTAAACTGGCAGGTCAGGGTAGGAGTATTGTCTGTGTACTAGACTGGTGGCCCTCTTAACAGCTGCAGCGTTGTGAAGAACCGCCTCCCTGTACGAGGGCAGCCGAGTGGACTGGGTGTGCCTCAGCTTCTGACCTTTTCTGGGATGGCGGCGAAATGGGTGAAGGTAACTGTGGTCTGCAGGCAGAGGGTAACACAGGTTATTCCTTGCTCTTCCACACACCTCCATGCAGGGGAATAGGTCTGGAATGTCAGGTCGGGATGACGCTGGGCCATAGGGTCTGTCTCCTGGAAAATGAACCCTGTCAGGGCCCCAGGTGGCCTTGAGGAATGAGGGCCTGCGATGGAGTTTCCTCTTCCCTATTAGAGGAACATCATCCAGTGCTGGATCCACATAGGTCTTGATGCAAGAATTGCAGGTAGGATCTCCTTGTCTGTAAGGGCTTTCTATGGATGAGGAGGGAACATGGTCATGTGCAAAGTGGTTTGCTCTGAGTTCTGCGAGACAAATTGTCTGGTCCTTGTAATCATGTAACCCTCTGAGATCCATGGACTCAACCAGAGCACTACGAGACCTCTTTTTCCGCCTGAGTCCATCGGAAGTGTGGCAAAGTTCTTGATGCTCAGCATAGATGTCTGGCACCTGCAGATCTCTATATGGTACGAAAGGGGATGCTGACTTTTGAGAATGGGGATCATGCGTGGCTAAATGAGGGGTGCTGATACTTGACACTGGGAGCATCCCATTATACAGTCCCCCGGACCGGGAAGGGAGTGTGTAGCGTAGTGGAGTGGGCCGTGTTAGCATTCTGTTATTGGGCACATGGGGTGGGCTGGCAGCCTCGGTGTAATGCTGTGTGAATGGGGGTGTCAAAGGACGTGGCACAAGGGATGAGTGATTTTCTGTGATGTTAGTCATGTAGGAGAAGTGACCAGGCAGCGTCTCAGTGGTGGTCACCTGCGGTACGCGTGTTGGCAGGCTCCCACCTTGCCGACTCCAGTTCTCAATGGTTTTTGTTGCATTTTCCAGAGAGTTCTCTACTTTAGCTGAGGAAACAAGGTCTTTGGCAGTCTGAAGCATTTTCAGCATGTTGGCCTGGGCATAGTTTGTTGTGATATCAGGGTTCTGCATGTTACCAGATCTTCCTACATCCTCAACCCCATTAAAGCAGCTATATATTCCCTGAAAGAGAATGAGTCAAAATATTCAACTTTTCATTTTGAATAAATTATTGCTCATACTTTTAAAAAAAAAATGTTGTCAGAAAATGCCAGTTGCCCATTACATCGCATGAACATTTTGTGGTAAATGGACTTAATGAAATAGGCTAGAGTTCCTTTGAATTGCAATTCTATTCCATTATTATAAGAAGTAAACATTTCCCACCTTTGTAAATGTTCAGTTGATTGACTGTGACTGTAGTGATTTGCTTTATATTCATGATATTCTTAATAGTTACATGCTGTATATATAGTAACCGGAAGAAATCAGGCACACAAGACTGAGGAGTGGGGTCAAGCAACAAAGTAGACACCAAAGACATTAAAATTTGTAACCAATTAAAACCACAATTATAACAATTCTGACTTCATTAATGGAGGGCATTGTATTTGTACAGCAAAACCTAATATTATAGTAAAAGGAAATCAGAACTCTCTAACTAAAGCCAAAAGCTCTAAATGAAGTAAAAGACAATTGCCTTAAAGATGGAAAGATATGGCACTCGCCAAGTAGTAATAATGAACAAAATATGTTTCAGCTATCTGCCAGAGGTCCTGTGGCAATTAAATTTTGATAAGAAAATCATTTACACCTTGAATTACTTCAGACTCCTTTACTAGATATATGAACTTACACATTATTACATATATTATATATATTACATGTTTATTCTTTTTGGGGTTTTAATTGTAAACTTGCCCCAAGAAAAAAAATCATATAAATGGCTTAGGAAGTAATGTGCAACAGTGTGGAGTGATGCCAGCATACCCTGCTTATTGCCAAGAGGAAGTCCAGGCGCTCAGATTTGTGCACAGAGTGTCTGAGTTTCCAGTAAAGCAGATGTTCCCAAGCAAACACGAGCAGGCTGAGGCCCATAGCCACTAGCAGCATATAAAAGACGCCCGCCATGTTGTCTATGTCCAGCTTGGAACTCATCACCTCATTCTTCTCATTCTGGCATATCCCAGAAAGCCACACAGTCTCCAGTCTCTGTGTGTCCCCTTCAAGAGCCAAAACAAAAGCAGAGTCAGTAAGTAATGCCAGTCACAACACCGTCCAGCTGTTCCGTTTTCCTTTTCTCACGAGTGACTTCTTGTCAGACTCAACATTCAATACAATATCTTTTTTAAAACCAAATTTCCATTTTGTTCATATTTTATTTCTTTGTTCCTGACTTGGACATACAGATCAGGTACAGTATAGTTTCAATCTTTCCAAATGTTCTTCAAAAATCACTTTTACAAATATGGCTCTTTAAAGAACCATCCAGTAAAAGGTTCTTTAGAGAACCAAATGGGTTTTTTTCCATGGTATCACTCCAAGAACACTAATTATGCATTTTTAAGGGTATGTTGAACAATGAAACACAATGAAAAGGAACAGCTCAAAGTATCTATTCTTCAAAATACAACAAAATACAGGTGGCCTCTATATTTCGACTAAAACCACACCATCTATGCATGACAGCCCATGATCTAGAGCAAAAAACATATTGCCATCTTTGGTCTCTGGGTGCATGTGGTGGCCTAGTTACGCAGAGGCTGAAGAAGAGGATAGTGATGATCTCCATGCTGTGATGGAGGATATTAATTGCAGGCCAGGTTTGATCCCCTGATGGTGATTTACCGTCTCCCAGGAACTGGAGAAGAGCCAGGTCTATGGGGCGCTTCCAGCGGGAGTCCTTCTGCAGAGCAATGCCGTAGCCTGTAGTAGCAAACACCTTCCCACTGCCAATGGTCACCAGCTTGCAGCCCTCGTCCTTGCCAGCCATGTAATTAAGCACGGCAGCGTCATATATGAAGGCATCCAGTTTCCTGCAGCAAGGATAGTGACATACCACTTGCTAATAAACGTGACATAAATTATGCAATAATTACACATAGTTATGCCACACAAATAATCGTATCCATTTATTTCACCTAGCTGAGGGCTGTTGATGCTTTATTATTAATGACCAGCCTTAGGATGTTCAGCGTCTCAATAAAGTTTGCACAAAGCATCAGTGTTGATGTCCCATGCGCTAGGAGTATTGTGACAAACAGATGCTTTGTGTTCACTTAGCCACTGGTTCTAAGATGAGTACTTTATGTTCCATTTCTATATCTCAGAAGTCAGGATGAAGCTAAACATGGACCATCCAGAGGTCCCTGAGCAGCGGTTTGAGAACTGCTGCACTAAGCATTTACTTGACTCCACATACACCGGTCTGTATAGAAACTGCTAAGCTAAACTTACTGCTTAATGACTTTAATGCAATGATGAATGATTTTAACACAAAGCACCACCATTGTAAAGCAACAACAGCATTTACAGTGCATCTGAATCTATCCTTTATAGTGAGAATAACATGTAGCTATCTGTTGAAAAATAAAAACAATAAGATCCAACAACCAGAAATGAATAAAACTTCTAAGAATTATGTGAATTTTTTATTCATTATTGAAGATTTTTCTGTTCAGTTCTGGTAAAGAAATTCTGGCTGCTGTTATCTAGAAGTTTTTGGCTCCTTAAAACAGGATCACAGACTCTTCTTAGGAATCGAGCCCTGCAACAACAACAAAAAATACCCTGTTTTGAGGCTGTTGAGTGCCTCCTCTACTCCTTTCTGGTTATATTTCATCATGTGGGTGTGCATGTCGGGGTAATTGCTGCGAATGTTTCTCTCGGTGCTGCCGTTTGGGACTGTGCCGAAGCGAAAAGGCGGGTAATGCTCCTGGGGCTTCTGGAACTGCCGGGAAACACACACACACACAAAAAAACTTTGATCAGTATGTAGTTAGATGTCTGACCGCAGGGATTATCATTTATGCGTTTTGCATGTTTGATCCACACAGGAGCAGCGCTACCCTTACCAATCCAGTGCAAATTGATAAGCTGTGAAAAGAAAAGCTTAATGGTAGGGATATATCTCTAACAGTCCAGGCAGAAAACAAATACCCCTGGCTTTGGCCTAACCTTGTGAAGCCAGTGAAGGAAATAAACCATAATGAACCGTTCAAGCAGCAACCGGTCAGCTGTGTATTTCCTTTCACACTTCATTGAGAAATCGTGCTGGACTGTTAACAAATGATCCTTTATGTTTTCCACTATATCATATATTTTATTAGAGGGGGGAGGGAAATGTTGCTATGCCATGAATGTCTACAGTGGACATGTCAGGTTATTTTCTTCTAAAGCTCCTCTAATCCTGGTGAGGCGTGTAGGATCATTTTTCAGCACATGGGATTTAAGAAGAGATATTAACATTCACTGCTGGTTCATGAGAAATATGCATCCACTAACACAACCCTGTATCACTTTTGCCAAGTCTATTAATCCACCTCCCAGGGTTTCTTCTGTTTTATATCTCTGAGTGATGAATCTGTTGTGTTTGCTCCCTGGAGGTCCTTCTTTTAACTCCTTGCATAATTTTATGGGGTTTGTCACTTACACAGCTCCGTTCTCCTTTAAATTGCCATGAAGAAAAAAAATAAAGTAGCAGTGGTTCTAAAGCATATCCTTTAAGAGGGATTATCCATATGTGGTGGTGTGGGTGGTGACGATATGAATAGATGGTGGAAACTATACACCATAAAGTGTGCACTAAACAGTGGAATCTTAACTCCTCAGCAAAGTAACACTTACCTTTTTGTCACTGAGTCCAGAGACAGTGTCGATGTACTGCTCTTGGATCATGAAGGCAGCTAAATTGGCAGTATAGCTGGCAAGAAAGATGACAGCAAAGAAGGCCCACACCAAGACCATAATCTTGCTGGTTGTGCCTTTAGGATTTTCTATCGGGACGGAGTTATTAAAGACAATCCCCCACAAGAGCCATACTGACTTCCCAATGGTGAAGGTAGGACCCCCAGGGGCTGTCAGGGGAAAAGAGGAAAAGTTACATTTTTGGTAAACACTCATATCTAACTTCATTTCATGTCCAGTAATAGTAGAAGAACAACATTTTTGGCACATTCATTTTCTTCACAGATTCTATGAAGCAAGTGTGTTTGAACAAAATGTTTAACTGATTAAGCAGAGGAATGAAACAAGATAATATACATTACTGTACATTTCAGTTCATTAAAATATGTTTTCAAACATTTTTGCTTTTTTGTGCTTGTGAGTGTGCTGAGCTCTTTTTGTGCTTGTGAGTCAACTGCTCTACACTGGTTTTTGCAGGGGACTGGCGTCCCATTACTTTAATGGGATGCATGACCATTACTCCAACAGAGACTTTAATGACACTGCATTCAGACTTTAATATGGAGTTGGTCCCCTTTTACAGGTGCTATAACGGTTCCTCCCCACCATTCTTTTCTGTTACAAACTAGATACAAACGAATGCCCTGCAGTGGCAAATAGCTTTGGTTTTATATTTGATTTGATTACATTAATGCTTGAGTTGAGATTTACAGAAATATTTGAACTGCAGCTATGTAACTGTGTTAAAGGGAACACCAAATGCTATTGCACTTGTACTTTAAAAATAAAAGTGCGCAATACACTACTTTTGAATTCATTTTTAAAAGTCAATTTTGTCTTTAACAGAAAACCATTCATTGTTGTCAAAGTTAATTTGCAATTAATCGCACCTTTAAGTCTGTCCTACACATACTGTTTTTAAAACTCATCAACATAGGAGTAGATATATATGTTTGCTTTATGCAGATTTATGTTTATTAATCACAGTCAATACTTTAATTTTTTCATATATACATTTATATTAATGCTGGGAAACGATTACAATTTTAATCGCGATTAATCACATGTTTTTCTGCGATTAAATGCATTCTTATTGTCACGGTCGCCTCGCCTCCCCCTTGTAGACACCGTCTCCCATCCTCTGAATATTAGTTTCCCGTTCATTCTGTTTCATTCTGTCTCCGTGCCCTGTCCGCCCTTATCCCGATCTCCCCCGTGTTTCCCTTCCTCCCTTCTTCCCTTCCTCCCTTTTGAGTCTTCGTGTTCGGTTTGTGTCACTCCCCGTTCTCATCCGCCTCACCTGCGTCTCGTCCCGTCAATCACCGTCTCACCTGTCTTCCCTTCCAGTGCACTATTTAAAGCCCAGCCTGGCCTCGAGTCTTTGTGTCTGTATTTGTTAGATTTCCATGTTATGCCCATGCTTGTCTGTTCTCTGTTCCCATGGTTTACTGTTTTTTCTCCTTGTTTTTCAGGCTCGCGCTCCCCAACATTGAAGTCAGCTCTGTCGCCGTGAGACTGGCCTTTTGAGTTTCCCGTTCTCCCCTTATCTGCCCGCGAGCAGCCCCGCTTGTATTTTCTTTTCGTTTTAAGAGCGCCTCTTTTTTCCCCTTGTCTGGTTCTGCATTTTCTGTTCTGGTTAATTGAGTCGGGGTGTACCTATGTTCGCAAGTATTTTCGTTCATTAAATTGTCCTTGTTCCCCCGCAGCCTTGTGTCCTCCCCCTTCCCTTCCAAAACACTGACACATATATGCAAAATTAAAATACAGTAATTGTGGGTCAAGTAAACAATGCATTAATGCGATAATAACACGCTCACTTTCCCATCCCTAATATGTATATGAATTGGCAATTGCATTGCCAAAATGCCCATTCAGACTGATTTCAAACTGACAGCAAAAATACTTACTCTTACTCTTAATAAAGTGATATTTCAATGAAAAACACACTCAATTTAGGTATTTTGTGAGGAACTGAATACTGTGCTTTAATTTCTCAAACCTGGCAGCTTTGAAAAAAATGCATTAGCAATGTGGATAGGTCAATTCTACCTCAGCAAACAGTATTTGTTTCTTTGTGTGTAATGTGTACCAACAGCCAGGTCAAGCAATTTATCAAAGTAAAATGAACAAAGTGACAAGCATTAATTAAACCCAGAAAACCAGAATACAAGGACACAGTCCATCAGCCTATCAGGATATGTGGGCTAACTAGGCTGTCCCATTCTTGTTAACACCATTTCCACCTAATAGAGTATAGCCTGTTTAAAAAAGCGGCACTGACCTTTGGCTCTGACGAGACTGCGGTTGTACCCGACAGGGCTGAAGTACTCAAAGACAAACACTGTGACAGCCACAACAGTCAGGCACATAACAAACATCATAACCCACACTGCTGGACTGTAAGGCTCTGCAAGGAGAGAGCAATATATGAATGTCATTTCACAGCTTCCAAAAGAATACAATTAACAGCTGTAATCACTGATGATAAGATCTCAGACATGATGTTATGTCTCTTCCGCTGCTTTATAGGGAGAATAATGACTTGATTAATGTGTAGCTGTTCAAAATCAGAATGAATGGTTCTCTCTTTTTATCTGCGACTGGAAAATAAGCAATTTTCTGTTTTGGACCTGTTCAGCACTGGACCCAATGCTTGTATGAAACTTTAATCCATCTGCAGGCCAATCAAAAGTTCTATTAGCAGTAAATATTTGGTGTTGCCTGCAACTGTTCCACAAAAAAATGTTACTGTGAATAAAACGTTCTCACCTAGAAAGGCAGACGGGGAGACAGTGCCATTGCTCCTGGCTACCATGACACTGATCCCGGTCTCAACGAATGGCACTGAAAAGTCAATGATCTCCGATCTCTCCTCATTAATAGTGAGTGAGCCAATGGCCATATCTGCACGCTTGTAGACGACCTGCGGATAAAAGGAAAAGATTGGCAAAACGTTCATTGTTTAATACTCATAGGTGTAGTATTCAGCATGATGTATAGTTAGTTATAGCTAGTATATGCCTTTTAGAATACTACATAACAGCCAGTAGATTTTTTAATTATTTTGCCAATAATAATAACTGTGTTTTACACAAGCATGAGGTCTGTGATGATAGAAAATAGTGCTAAATTGCCATTGTTTAATGGTAATCTGGTGGGGGCAACTATGAGCTGTCTTTGCTGCTTCTACACCATGCAGAATTAAAGGTTATTTTGCTTTTTAAAATTTGTGCAGTTTTTACTGTTGGTGATGTTTTAAAAATGGCATTGTGCAAAAACAACACTTGTGTCTTGTGTTTAAATTTTGGTCGTAGAAACAAAAAACAAGTCCCTCGTGATTTGAGACCCAAGAAGTATTTCTCTATAAGTGGGTGGGTACAGTTTTTGGGTGAGTGCGTGGTGTTAGCATCCCAATTAATCAATGTCCAGTTAAAACACAGTAATGCAGAAATGACCACGTTGACAAGCCTCTTCCATCAAAAAATTTGAATTGCCTGAGGAGAATCCTTCAGTTGTAGAAAGTAAATAGTTGACATATATTATGTAATACTGCTTTAACCCACTTCATGAAACATTTCCTAATATGAGTCACGAATGTCTGCTAAGCATCAGCCTGTAAGAAGATGCAGGTGATAGGTACGAAGACACCAGCAGCTGCGGAAGACACTTAACCACCAGATCAGGTGACACTACACACGGCGAGGGTTGACAGGATGAATGTTATTCAGATCACATTTTAAATTCAGTTCACACTGTGAACACGTCTAATGACGAGCTGCATCTCACAAAATAATTAGATGTTTCCAGCAGATAGGAGTTAAAGAAAGAAAGTGGGGTGTGAGTCAGCTCCATTAGAGGTTATTCTCACAGCAATGGGTAACAGATTTAATTTTAACTTAGACACATTCAGTGCTAATTTACTTGAATTTCTGAGGATTTTAACCTTCAGTATGTGTGTGGGGTGCATGGCCAATGTCTAGCCTTGCATCTGTCGCACCTCTCCAATCATGCCGTTCCAGATCCCTCGGACCAGCTTTCCGTGTTTACCGTTGGTGACCAGGTAGAGGTCGTAGGAAAACTTGATGGTGCGTGAAAGTTTCTTGAGGATATCAATGCAGAAACCCTTGCAGCACAGCTTGGTGTAGGGCTCCGAGTATCCCAATCCACTGCAAACAGAAACGAGAAACACAGAGGCCGCATGTTTTTAGCAATCCTACAGTCTATTACAGTCTTGCTCAAAAGCCACCAGAATTACCACAATATTCTCACAAAGCCACTCTGATATATTCAGTGATGGCAATCACTGAAATGAACATTTATGGAAAGGATGATTCTAAGCAGGGGTCCGCAGATAGCTGACAGCCAGACATTTTAATTATTGTGGGTAAGTGACAGGATTAACACAGACACTAATATATACAGAGGGAGAACTATCTGTGCTGGTTTAAGAGGATTAGCATCTTGCATTGTGTGAAGAGAGTAAGTCATGATGAAAACATAAATAATTACAACATTTACTACCATTACCAACTATATCTGAAGTCCTCTAGGTGCCAATCTAGTTTCAGTGATTATCTTCCTTAAAATACTACATGTCCAAAAGTTTGTAGACACTGCTTATCTGAAATCAAGGGTATGTCCCTCCGTTGCTGAAGTAACTGCTCTACTCCTGTGGGAAGGCTTTACACTGTATGCTGGAAGTAGTCATGTGCTCACATTGAAACATTAGTTCTGGATCACAAACTCCACTTCAGCTTATCATAACTGTGTTGGTGCTCCATTTCTCCAGAGAACACAGTTAAACTGAGTATCCTGTTTTATTGGTAATACTTTTCCATATAATTAAAACTGCATCAGCAATATCTGCATCAGCAGTGGGATGCACTGTAAAGTAACAGAATTCAGTAATTAGAAGTGACTGGATAATTTTGGACATAAATGGATAATTTTTGGACATAAAATGTATGTATAATTTACTATATGACTCTTACATGCATAGCTGATTTGTAATAACCCTAGTAATTACGCTCACGTATGCATCGGCAGCATCAGCACATTGTCTGGAGAACAAATTGTGCACAGTAATTGGCCTCCTTTTCTAAACTGACTCAAAAACTGGTCCATAGTTTGCACAGAGCTTGCTTCTTTTGTCTGCAGGCCTTCAAAGCAAAAGTTCCTGAGCCAAAACATCCATACACAGTGATGGGCCCCATTTAGCCATTATGTGGAGGGAGCACTCAGCAGAGAAACTCAGAGAGAGATGATGATGCATCACCTCTAACCTTCCTCAGACCCCCGGCCTAATGAGCTGTGGGGGGAGGGAGGAAGTCAGCGTGGGTGTGGGGTTCAGGCAGCAGTCACCGCAAAGAAAAACAAATGAAGTGTTTGGAAAGATGAAAGTCCCTGTGTGCAATCAGCTCAGACAGAACATAAACAAACTTGTCCCCTGCTCCCCTATCTCACCACCTGCATGCAGTGCTAGAGCTTTTAGGTTAAGTGAGCTGTGAATTGCGGCTGAGTTGTTTAATCAGTCAAGGGCATATGTGGACAAACACACACAATGTCCTTATAATGCCTGATGATATGTCAGACTGCCACACTCAGAAACCACGGGCTGCTGTCCAGGGTGCTGAAGTCACACCCTCCAGTAAACTTCAGCACCCTTGTCCTGGTCAGTTACCAGCATGTGGTCGGAGTGTGGGATTCCCCTATTAGACAACGCTGTCACGTCTCACTTCTATTAAAACCTACTTAACAGATGAGAAATAATGGGTTGACATTTAATACGCTACATAGTTTATTAAACAGTAGTTACTATGCATTTGTTGTAGTTACTATACAATGGTTGCTGTTGTGTAAAGATTCTTTATATCGATCTTAATCTCTCTGTTCTTATGAATACTTAGGAAATCATTAATGCAATTTAGCAGGATAATACTGCTAAGAAAAGTTTAGACGGCTTCTTATCATAAGATGCTGAAAAGATGCTAGCGACTGGGA